>KZ112645.1:14696-68164 GCA_002120305.1 Hypoxylon sp. CO27-5 | reverse complement strand
CCCCCCCCCTCTGGTCCCCTGTTCCCCATCTTATGGGGATTCTCTTGGTCCCCGCTGGGTCGCTAAACTTGCTGTTGCGGCTGACCCATTCGGCTTATTTCGGGTACGCTATCCTCGCTCCCAATGATGTAACTGCAAGATAAGAACTCGCAAGAATTGAATGCCCCAAGCCAACGAGCCCTTACTTGAAGATAATTAGATCCCATGTTGAATTTAGAGGAGTTTACAAGGCGATAAATTGGCTAGGACTAGTTCGCGGGGAAATTTAATTTAATTACCGTACCGTAGGTAGACTACGGTACCTGGCTACCTAATAACATTAAAGTACATATGAAAGCTCCCTTACTTTCCCTCCTCTTTGAACGTAACCTTTGTATCATAGCTTTTCTCGGCCGGCGCAACTTCCTCCCATGGGGTTTTCTTCCCATGGGGTATTCCTGGGCATATCCATAGAAGGAGCCGATCGTCGTTTTGCCCAGAGAAAGCCAAAGGGAGACTTCTAGACTTTTGTCCTTGGCCATGCAAGCCTATGGTGTTTTTCGCGGTTGCTCACGAGATATGTAGTATGATAAATTCTTAAGTGAACTTGGTGAACCGGCCAGTACAACCAATAGGGATCAGTAGGGGACCATTAGGGGTTGTGTAGCACCGCATTCGGGGTAAGTAGATTTTTTTTTTGATTTTTTTTCCCTTTTCCCTTTCTTTTTTCACTCTCACGAGAGCCACCTAGCCACCATAACGTCAGTATCTAACCTACCTTGCAAACATCTCTCCAATCATCGTCACCACAACTCGCATACTTGACCCCGGCAAGCCTCAGGGATTCCATTCCTCTTTCCCCCGCACAACCTAGAAAGATAGGTATCCATAGCCCGCCTAGACTTGAAAGACCTCGAGGTTTGGGGTCATGACCGAACTGGAACTGTCGTTAGCTTGGCCCTGCTTACCTGCCTACATGTACCGTACCGGTAGAGACCACATTATAATAACCTGTTTGCTGCTGTGCCGCCTTTTTATTTTCGTTCTCGGGATTTATTCCACTCACCCCCGAACTCGTTTATATACGACCGGACTCCTCGCGACTCTAGTCTTTGTGTGTTCTCTTGGAGTCAACGAACACCAATATAGACAGTAGTCTCGTTGCCCATAGTTTAGGTAAACAATGGCGACACCCGCTAAGGAAGAAGGCGTTTCGTCGCCTTACAACAATACCTATAGACACACGATCGAGGATGACTCCAACATCCATCCTCCACACCATGGAATGTCGCCCAGAGAGTATCTTGCGACGCGTATTACTACGCTGAAGCCTCCCATGACGAAAGCGCCCAATCCAATCCACTTGATCCGAATGCTGAACCGTCACCAATGGGCTTTCTTTGGTGTCGCATTTTGGGCTTGGGTACGTCTTATGAACAATCTCAGCTTCCAGCCAATCCTCAACTTTTTCTTTTTTTTTTTCTCTTTTTTTATTGTTGTTACTAACCATTCTCGACTTAGACATGGGATGCTTTCGATTTCTTCACCGTATCGTTAACCGTAGACGACTTGGCCGAGGAATTCGACAAGTCCAACACGGACATTACCTGGGGAATCACACTCGTCTTAATGTTCCGATCTGTCGGGTCCATTCTCTTCGGTATCGCATCAGATCGATACGGCCGAAAGTGGCCATTCATCGTTAATAACATACTCTTTATCATCCTCGAATTGGTAAGTTGTAACGTCAATTGCATCACCCGTCACACATTTCTTGCATTGATCGGAGGTCCACCCCCAGAAACGACCTCGTCGCGTGGCACCGCTTAAGCTTGGGATGCCAATCAATCTCCCACATCTTGGCAGCACTTGGCGCAGCGTTGGCGAAAGCTTCGCGGTTGTCAATTTGCTACTAGATTGTTTCCCCCGATGCTTGTTTTCTTTAAAAATATAAAAAAAATAAAAATAAAAAAAACCCGAATGTGGGTAAATTAAGCATAGATCGCTGACTCGATGGACTCCCAGGGAACCGGTTTCTGTCAAACATACGGCCAATTTCTGGCCTGCCGAGCCCTCTTTGGTGTTGCCATGGGTGGTCTATACGGAAACGCCGCCGCTACCGCCCTCGAAGATCTACCTAACGAAGCACGAGGTTTGATGAGTGGTATCCTTCAGCAAGGCTATGCATTCGGTTACCTCCTCGCTACAGCCTTTGCTCGTGGTCTAGTCGACACCACATCCCATGGCTGGCGTCCGTTGTTCTGGTTTGGTGCAGGTCCGCCTGTTCTCTTCATTCTCTGGCGTCTCATTCTTCCTGAAACCGATACGTACGAGCAGCACCAGGAAATGCGACGTGTTAACGGAAGCGTCGGAAAGACATTTATAAAGGAGGGAAAAGTTGCTCTCAAACACCATTGGTTGCTTCTTACCTACTTGGTCCTTCTCATGGCTGGTTTCAATTTCATGTCGCACGGTTCTCAGGACTTGTACCCGACGATGTTGAGGAATCAGTTCAACTTCAATTCCAATCAGGTCACCATTACCCAGGTCGTTGCCAATCTAGGCGCCATGACTGGAGGTGCCGTCGTGGGCTTCTGCTCGCAGATTTTCGGTCGTCGTCTCAGCATCATCGTCATGTGCATCATTGGTGGCGCCTTGCTGTATCCATACACGTTCGTTTCTAACGAAAGGATTATCGCTGCTGCTTTTTTTGAGCAATTTTGTGTCCAGGGTGCCTGGGGTGTCATTCCCGTGCATCTAATGGAACTGTCTCCTGGTGCGTTCCGAACTTTCGTCGTCGGTACTAGTTATCAGCTCGGAAATCTCGTTTCGTCCGCTAGTTCCACCATCGAAGCTACCATCGGAGAACGCTTCCCTCTTCCACCAAAGGGGACCACAAAGCGGTACAATTACGGTATCGTCATCTGCATTTTCATGGGTTGCGTATACGCCTACGTGATTATCTTGACCCTGCTAGGACCTGAACATCTGAATAGGAATATGGATGTGGGCCACGACGCAGACGCTGTCGAGGCAGCGGGTCAAGAAACCGTCGCCAAGGCGATAGAGCATACGCACCCAGGGCGAGATGCATCTGGCAGCGAAGACGGCGATGCAGAGAAAGGAACAGCCAGACATGCCCCCTAGGGATAGATTAGCATTGGACTGGGGTAGGTTAGAGGCAGCACAGACTGCCACTCAGCTGCGACTGCTGTGGTCACCTTGATGGGTCTATGAGTGCCCAAAGACACACGTGCTGGGACAGCTTAGTGATTGAGAGACACGGTAGCTCCTATTACTCTTATTTTTGATAGGGATTGGATTTCCCTCTATTCTACTGTCGCGCAAATTATGCAAAGAGAGCATATGTAAGGACAGGAACTCGTTTGATACCACAGGCAACCGGATGACTTAGGGTAACGGTAGCGAAGCAGCCTATTTTTTCACCCTGGCTACGTCATGACGATGATGAACGATCAATAATATTGAATTTTAAAAGTCTTCCATCAGTTCTACACGTCTATAGAGTATCCGGGAGTTAATCTCCCTTTGTATGCTCTATTGAGGTGCTACACGTAAGCGTCAAAGTCCGAGAATTTACATGATGCGAAAGTGGGTTGCATACACAATATGTGACTGCCTGTTTTTGCCATTGGTGCGACGACGACGTCTTGGGCGACGACTATCAAGATGTGATTGTATGACTGACGATCCCTTGGCCTCAAGCACCGTGAGGTTGCTGTTGTCATATGACGGGCTTAGATTTTCGACCGAGGATAGCTCAGGGGTGGCTAGACCTGCCCACCTGGGTAAGTAATCAGCAAGAAACATCATGCCTAGTTCCTCTTGGCTTTCTTGGATTAAAATATGGCACATAGGTAGTGGACCATCTCTTGTTGTCTCATCAGCCAAGACGGCAGACCTAAAAAAGATTAGTACCGGGATAGATAGATACCTACCTCCTAGATATTTTTGAATTTACAGCGCCCGGCTGTAGATATTTTGATCAGCATAGAAATTTGATTTATGAACTAATTAGTTTTCATCTAACCAAAGCATCTCGATCATATTCAAGCTATGTTTGTCCTATTCTCTCGTAGGACCAAAGACGAATCGCCGTAGCAGCACCCTAGCCTGCATGGCCAAGATACTGAGGCGAGCTGGACTTGATCTCCCATTCCCAACAAGCACCTATACTAACTTAACCAGCTGCATTATTCACTCCGCCCACAATAATTAAGATTGGGATATTATCTTGTTAGGGTTACTTTAAGCCAGTGTACACAGGTACTTTCAGCACGTCCTATGCCCCCGACTCTATAGCAGTCTATCAGGCCATTAAGCGGAGCAAACATAGCTCTCCCTACGAGTCATCCGATAATATAGTGTAGCGTCGAAGGTAACGTGGACCCCCAAATCCGTGGTACTCGCTGTCACATCACGTATCTTGTTCCTCTCGAGTAGGACAATTTCCATGTTCCACGTCCTCATCTGGGAAGTATATTCCCTATGCTAAAGTCCTGGACCTGGACCACCTGAGCCGAGTAGGTAAGTAATTTCAAGCCCACCATGTTTTCGTTGATTCTGGTTGGGTCTCCTGTATGAAGATGGGCATTTCCTTAAAGCATAGCGTCTTAAATTCAAATTCACCGAAACATAAAATCACCAACCTGCATATCTCAGTAATAGAAGTCGCCCCAGCCCATTCTACATTGCAGAAGGGTGTGATTCTTTTTCCTGTTAAGCGGTGCGGTAACATTGCTCCTGTAGTGTCACAACCTGACCCCAAATGCTGTCGGGGGTAAGCGAGAGATACCGTCTCCTCAGTCATCTTGCAACATCTTAGTTCTGTTGTTGGTCCTTTTGACCAGCGAGATCGCTGCTCTGACTCCAATATATCCCACCCCAACAGTAGCTATATAGTATGTTTATCTGCACAATTCGCCGAAGTGTGCAGAAATCCCACATGAAGAGTCATTTTTAGTACGCACATTGGTGCCAAGCTGCTATCATCAGAGACACCGCCATTTATGCCTTTGCAAACGGATTGCAGATATCTTGGTTTGTGACTCTCTAATGTGAGTCATCACATTTACGAATCTTAACCTCTTAGTGTCTTACAATTTAGACTTAGGTACCTAAATATTTAGGTAGTATACATCTATAGAGATGGCATACCTCCAACCCTGTAGTGCTGTAGTTGTATAGCATCTAATCTATCTTTCAAACAATCTAGATCTAGCTCCAATATGTTTTTTTAACCAACAGCAATTCATAGGTCTGAATTATACGTAACGCCCGGTCCCCATAAAGGAAGAAAGGCCGGCCAATATAAAAGATGGTGAAGTTAACTTAGCTGCGATGTTAAACCTTTTGAATCTTATATTCACATAGTAAGGTGGTCCTCCAAATGTTAAGAAGACACGAATAGGCTAAGGGATCAACCAATGAAGAGTTAAAAACAAATATGCAAAAAATTTTATAACCTAAGGATTGGAAGGCGATCTCCCATAGAAACATAGTAGGCCCGTATAAAGTTACGGTATAACTAAATAAAGTTATAATATATTTACATATATTAAGCCTAATATAAATTAATAGTATAAATACTTTATTTAAGGTATTACTTTAATAAAAATATTTATACTTTTTTTTTATTAATATTAAAGTTATTTTTTTTATTATTACTTTTTTTTTAATAATAATAATTATAATTACTTTTTTAAAAAGCTTAATAAAAAGCTTAATAACCTTATTTTTAAGCCATTTAAAAAGCTATTTAATAAATTTTTAAATAAGCTTTTTATAGCTTTAAAAAATAAAATATAAAATAATTTTAATAAAGTTTAAAATTTTATAAAAATTATAAAATTTAATATAAATATATAAAAAAAATATAAAAATTTTTATTAAAATTATACTTTAAATTAAATATTTAAATTATTAATTTATATTAAGCTTAATATATATAAATATATTATAACTTTATTTAATTATATTATAACTTTATACGATTTTAATATAATAAAATGTTTAACATTTAATAATATTAAAAGGCTACTTTTAATGGCATAAAAGCTTAAGTTTTACAATTATTTGTTTATTCATTTGTTAATGTTTATTATGCTTATATAATTAATGTAATATTTTTTTTTTATATTCGATTTAACTTGTATATAATGTTTTATTAAAATTCCTTTTTAATTATTTTTGTAATAAATAATGTTTTAATAACTTTAGCTTTATTATTTTATTTGTTATAATATATAATATTATTTTATTAAGTATGTTATTATTAAATGTAGTTTTAGTAAATTTAATTATTATAAAATTTTTATTAATTTTTTTAAAGCTTTTAATAAATAAAAAGAATTATAAGGTTATCTTTTATTATATTAATATTTATTATTTTATTTATGTTAATTTAAATTTGTTATTAATGCTTTAAGTTATTAATAATAAAAGTGTATATTATAATGTTATTTATTATAAATGTTATATATTAGCTTATAATGTTTAAGTTAAAAGTAAAGAATGGTTTGTTAAAAATTTAATTTCTTTTACTTGTTAAGTTATATTAACTAGTTTAACCTTATAACCTTTGTATTTTATTAAATTAAAAGGTATGTTTTTTTAATGGGTTTAATTTTTTATTATTTATTTTATTTATATAGCTTTAAAGTTTTTTACGAATAATAAGTTATTAAGTTTTTATACTTATGCTTTTTTATTTTTTTTGTTAAGTGGGGATTTTTTAAAATTAATTATTATTTTTATTAATAATATATTATGTAAAGATATTTATTATTTTTATATTTATTTGTATTTTAAATATTATTAATATTTTATTATTTTTAATTTTATATATTAGGAGTTTTTTATTTTTATTTTAAAGTTATAGCGATTATTAAAATTTTTAAATATTAATAAGTTATATGATTTTTTTAATAAAGTAGATTTAATGTATTATCTTTTATTAAAATATTTTGTTATAGTTTTATTTAATAATTTTATTATATTTATTAAGTATAATAAAGTTTATAAGGTTATAATATTTTTTAATTTAATTAAATAAGGTTATATTATTAATAAAGTTTATAATAAATGGTTTAAAGTAAATAAAATATGTAAATTTATATTATTTATTAGTAATAATGTTAATGTGATTAATAATTATTTTAATAATATTTTATTTTATTTTAATATTTATTATGTTTTTAATTTTAATTATATTATATTTTTTTTAAGTTAAATTTTAAGGATAATAATAAGTATAAACTTATTATTTATATGTTTTATACTTTAGGAAAAGTAATTATTAAAACTTTAAAAGTTTTAATAAAGTATTAAAATTAAAAGCTTTTTCCTTTTTATAAGGTGTTAGGTGAATATTTTTTTACTTGGTTTACGTGGTTTATTTTTATGGATATATTTTATTTTTTTGTAAAGGATAAGAGTTAAAATTTTTTCTTTTATATTTTTTAATAAAGTGTTGGAAAGTTTTATTAAGTTATTTTTTGTAACGGTAAGTTAATTTTATTTTAAAAATTTTAATTTAATATAAAAGGCTTAATTATTATTAGTATTAAGTATATTAATTTAAGTGTTAAGGATAGTATAAATATTATTAGTAATAATATAATAGGAGGTAATTTTAATTTTATATTTATATGTTTTAATATTTTTAATAAATTATTTAATTATATATTTAATTGTTTAAGTTTATATAGTAATATTAATAAATGTTTTTTTAAGTAGGTTTGTTTTTTATTTAAAAAATTAAATAATAATATTAGGAGTATTATTAAGTTTAATAATTTAATTAATTTGGTTTTTAATTTATTTTTATTTATAAGTATTTTATTTAATAGTATAAATAATATATATGATTTTAAGCTTTTAAAAATAATGTTTAAATATATAATAGGTTATGGTAAGATTATTAATGAGTTTAATAAAAATAGGTTTATTATATTTAATAAAAAATTAAATTCCTTTTATATATAATATTGGTTTTAAAAATTTTAATTAAAAAATATAATAAAAGTTTTTAAATATTATTTAAAATAAATAAGTAATTAAAAATAGTGAATAAATTAATTCCTTTTTTATTTATTTTTATGGTTAATAAGTATTTGTTAACTTTAATATTTCTTAGTTAATATTTTTAATCTTTTTTTTTTAAGCTATATTTTTATTATTTTTAAAAGGGAAGTTTTCTTAAATATTTTTTAGTTTATAATGTTAAAATTATCCTTTATGTTTATTGCTTTTTAAGTTAATAATTTTATTATTATTTGTGGTTAATTAGTTAATTAAAAATAATAATGTAAAAGGTAATAAAATATAAATTTGTTTGTTAAAATTAGGAAAAATTAATTATATATTGTTATTTTTATTTTATTTTTTTATTTTTTTAAATAACATATTAATCTTTTTTATATTATTATTATTATTATCATTATTATTAAAGTTATTTAATTAGCTTTTCCTTAGCTTATTTTTTAGCCTTAATTAAGTATTTAATTAGGGTATAATTATAATATTTAGGATTGGTAAATTTCTTAAGGTTTTATATTTTTATTTTATAATATTAGTATAGGCTTAAGTGGATTAGCCTTTTTTTTATTATGGTGTATTAATGTTAAATGTAAGTATAAAATGTTAAGCTTTTAAAGATGTTAATATTATTAGATTAGTTTATAAAGATATATTAGTTAAGGGTAGGTATTTTTATTAATTATTTAAAACGTTTTTATTATTTATTAATTTATAAGTTAAGTTAAATTAAAATATATATATATAATATTTATTTTTTTTAATTATGGTAAATAATAGTATTTAAGCTTTTTTTTTATTATTAAGTTTAATTATTTTTATAAATTTAATTAAATTAATATTTTATAAGGTAAGCTTATATTAATTATTATTGATTTATTATTTAATTTATAAATATTAATATATAATATAATAATATATATTAGAAATTTATATAATAATATTTTTAGTTTATATTTTTATTTTTTTATATACTTTTTTTTAATTTATTTAATAAGTGATTTTTTAAAGTAAAAATATTATTTAAGGGTTAGCTTTTTAACCTTATTTAAGGCTTATTTATGCCTTATTAAAGTTAAGGTGTTAAATAAAATAAAAACTTAAAATGAAACTAACTTTTAAATTAAAAGATTATATGTAAAAGATTAATTATTCCGGTTAAAAAAAAACTTTAATTATATGAAAAAATTAAATTTTAAAATAAGTTATAATTATTATATATTTAATTGTAAGTATAGTAATTATGGTAGTTTATAAACTTAATTTTTAAATATAATGTTAACTTATTCCTTTTAAATAAAAATATTTGTTAAATTAAGGTAAGTGATATTATATTATTTGTTAAACTTTTATTAATAATTATATTATAAAATTTTATTATTAATGTATAATATTTATTTTTATATATTTTTTATTAAGCTTATAAGTAAAATATAATAATTATTTAATTAATTTAAATTAAAGCGAGATAAGGTTTTAAATATAATTAATTTTAAGCTATTTTATATTTAAAAAATGTTACCTTTTTTAAAGAGAAGGTTATTTTTATTAAAAATATAAAAGGTAAGGATAAATTGTAATAATTTAAAATATTAAAAATATTTTATATTTAAATAAACCTTAATTAATTTAATTATAATTATAAATATAATTATATAAATGTTAAATTTAATAAATTATATGTTAAAATTTAATATTTTAATTATTTTAATATATGAAGTAAAATTAATATTAAAATTTAATTTAAAATATTTTATGTTTTTAATTTAAAAAAAGCTTAAAGGAGTTAAAGGTAAAAATGAGGAAAATATTATTATTATATTAAAATTTATATTTGGTTTTATATAAGGAAATTGTTATTATTTATTATTATTAATATTAATAATATATAAAAAATATATAATTATATTATAATAATAGTTATTTATTAAGATTATTAAATTAAAATATTTATATTAATATTAATTTTTAATTTTAATAATCATTTATTATTATTTTATATTAAATTAAAGATATTAAGTTTATGTAGTAAAATATATTTAAAAAAATGTTATAAAGGTTATTTTAAGGTTTTATAATAAAAGGTATACTTTAAAAATTATAATGGAGATTTATAAAGTTTTAATTAAAATTTTTGAAATAATATTTATTTATTATAATACCATTTTAAGTTGGTATTAATTAATAATTATAATTTTATTTAGATTTATATAAGTATAAATTTGCCTTTTATTAAATTAATTTTTTTTGGTTTATTAAAATATTATTATAAAGGTTTTAACTTTTAATTTAATAAAGGATTAATATTTTAAATAAATATTTAAAGTGTGTGTATAATTTTTTTAAAAATAATATTGTTAGTATTATTTATATTTTTTTATTAAATTTTTTATTATATATTATATTTTTATTTTTAAATTTATTTTAAATTAAAAATTAAAATAATATTTTATATATGTTTAATAGTAATATATATTATTAGTAAGATTTTTATACTATATTTATAATATTTATTAATATTAATATTTTAAAATTTTAGTAATATTTGTTTTATATTTTATGATTAATTATATTATTTATATTATTATATATTTTATATGTTATAATTAATGTTATAATTAGTATTATAAAGTTATAAAAGGTTATAAGATTTAAAGGTTAAAAAAATGTTAAAATAAAGGTATTTTAAAATGTAATAATAAAATAATATTTTTATATAAGCCTTTTAATAAGTTATTATTTTATTTTTAAAGCTTTAAGTTTTTTATATAATATGTTTTTTAATAAATATATTTTGTTATATTTTATGTTAATAATTAATGGTAATATTTTAAATTATTTTATGTAAAATGAAAATTAGCCTTTTAATGTATAATTATTTTTTAATAAAAATGATAAAAGTGGTAATAATTATAATTAAAGTGAGGTTAATAATATAATAATAAAATAATAATTTGTTAATGTTATAAATATTTTTAATTATAATTTTAAAATTAAATAATTTTCTTTTATTAAATGTGAATTTTTTTAATTAATTTTAAATTATTATAAAGCATATTATATTTTTAACTTTTAAGGTAATATTTAAAGTGATATAAAATTATTTTTAAATTAATGTTGTGTTTATTTTATTTAGTGTTTATTAGCCGATTTATAATTGTTATTATAGGAAATTTTTCCTTATTACTTTTTAAAAGGTTTAAAAATATTATTTTTAAATTATTATAATGTGATTTTATATTAATTTAATTATATAAATTATTTTTTTTAGTTGTTAAAAATAGTTTTAATTTATAAATAATATTTAATTATAATTTAAAAGTTATTATTATTATAAAATTATTATTTATTAATAATATAGGTTTTATATATTTATTTTTATTTACTTACTTTAAAAAGGTTATGATTTTTAAAGGAAAGATTTTTAATGCTTAATTTTACTTTTAAATTAATTATAAAGTTTTCCTTAAATTTTAAAATAAATTAACTTATAAGTTTTATGTATTAAAAAGTAAAAAGGTATATTATAATTTTTATTAATAATATTTTTTCCATGATTAAGGTATTATTATATAAAATAAAAAATATTTTTAATAATTTATATATGGTATGGTGTAGTTTTTAAAAGTTAAAGGAATAAGATTTTATGTTATATTTTAGGTTAAAAAAGTTTATTATAAAAAGGTGTTAATATGGTTAAAAGAAAATAATTATTTATATTTTTATATTTTATTAAATAATTAGTTTTAATAGATTTAAGGTGATAAAAATAAGATATTATTATTTTAAACTTTAGAAAATATTATATATATATTTAATATTAAAAAAAAATTAGTAAAGTGAGTAATGTATATTTTTTTAAAAGAGATTAAAGATTTTATTTTTAATAATATGTGATAAGAAAATAAGTTATTTTATAAATTAAATAATTTTTAAAGCTTTTTTTATAATGGGAGGGATTATATTATTATTAATAATATAAGTGTTAATAATAATATTAATAATAATAAAAGTATGGTTAATTTTAATAAGTAAGATTGGTTAAATATTATAAAGGAAATAAAGTGTATTATATTTAAAGAAAAATTTAAAGTTGATTTTTAATTATGTAATAGTATTAAAATAGGGCTTAATTATAAGTTTAAAGTATATGTAATAATATTTTTAAGCTTTTTCTTTTAATATAATGGTTAAGTTAATAATGTGTAAAAGGTTAATTTTATTTATTAGTTTTTTTATGTTAAATTTAGCTTTAAATTAAAACTTAAAGGAAAAGGATTTATTATAATTAAAAAGGAAAAAAATGGTTAGCCATATGTTTAAGTGGCTTTAGGTAATTGGTTTTTAAGTATTAAAGATTTTTATTACTTTGCTTTAATTTTTATTATGCTTTTGTTTTATGGTTAGGGTGGTTTTATAAGTATTAATAGTGTGTAAAGTAATGAATTAAAGAAATATAAGGAAAGGAATTTTAGTGTGAAATAATATATTTTTTTTTATAATTTTTTTTAAATAGGTATTTATATATTTTTATAGTTAAGCATTAATTAAGTTATAATAATATAGTGTATTAATAGTTATATATTTGGTTTTTCTTTTTTTAGTTTTTAATTAAATTATTAAAGATAATAATGGTAAAATTAACTTAGTTAAAATGAAAAAGTTATTTTTTTATTAACTTTGTAATATTTGTTAGTTAATTATTTTGGAAAAATTGTTATAAGTTAATAATAAGTTAAAAAATAATAAGCTAATTAGTGATTATTATATAAGGAATTTTTTTAAAAAAATTGTTATATATAAAAAGTAATAATTTTTATTAAATAAGAAAAAGGTTAGATAATAAAATTAAATATAAAGTTTTATTATTAAGTATAATATATTTTTAATATAGTTTATTATTAATTTAAATGATGTTTTATCTTTAATTTGTATTTAAATAGGTTATAAGTTTTATAACTATTAATATTATTAACAAATTTAATAAAAATTTTAATTTTAATTGTTTTAATATTATTATGTTTAAATGAAAAAAGTTAATTAAAACTTAGTTTTAATTGTAATATGGTTTTATATTTACTTTATATTTTTCTTTAAAAAAATTGTTAAAAGTAAAATTAGGGATAATGTGTTAGGTTTTATTAATTAATATTTTAATGGTATTAAAATTAATTGGTGTGGTGTTTTTTACTTTTATAAGTTTCTTTAATATTATGGTAATATTAGAATTAAAAATTTCCTAATTAATATTTTATTAAGGAAAAATGTTAAAGAAATTGTATAACTTTTAATTTATATAAATAAATATTTTAAAAAGGATTTTAATTTTATTGTATTAAAAGAAAGGTATTATGTTTTATAATAATTAAAGTTATTTAAATTGTTATGGTAAAACCTTAATAAATTAAAATGGGAATGAAAAGTTAAAGCTTAATTTATTATTATAGTAACTTAATTTTATAAGTGTTTAGTTATATGTTATAAATATGTTAATGTTAAAAAGATTAAGAAAAGTTTTTATAAAAAGATTTATTATTTTAACTTTCTTTAAGATTTAGTAAAATTTACTTATATTAATAATAATAGTATTTTATATATTAAGTAAAGATTTATATATTATATATGTTAAAATTTTATTTTAGTAATAGCTTTATATTATAATTATGATTTTATATTTATTTTTATAAGGGCTTAAACTTTATCTTTACTTTTTTATATAATGAATTATATAATTAAAGTTAAATCTTTTATATATTAACATTTAATGTTAATTATTACTTACTTTAAATTAATATTAAGATTATTTTTTTTTATTAATATTAAAGATTAAGATAAAATTATATAAAATTTTATAGTGAAAATATTAAATTATATTTTCTTTAAATAAGAATTATTTGTTATTAATATATGTAATTATATATTAGGTTATAATATATTTTATTTGTTAAAAAATAAGTAGTATTAATTATATATTATTATTATTTATTTTATTATTTATTATTTATGGTAATATTTAAAATGATTAATATTTAATAGTTTAAATGAAAATGTTAAGCTATTTAATAATGTTATAATAACTTTTTATAAAAATAATGTAAAACTTAATATATTTAAAGCATATTATTATTAAGGATTTATATTTAAAAATTTATACTTTTATAATTATGCTTTTATTATTAAAATTATTTTAAAACTTAATGTTAAGAAATAAAAGAAATCTTATATTTAATTTGAAAGGCTTTTATGTAAAAGTTATTATTATTAACTTATTTTATTAAAAAGTATGGTTTATATTTTTTTATTAATGAATAGTTTATTGTTAGAATTAAATTAAGATAAATCTTATAGTAAAAATGTAATAATTTATTTTAAATTGTTTTATTTTTAAAAAAGGTTTTTATTATTAAATTTAAAGATATTTTAAAAAATTTGGAAAAGTTTTAAACCTTAACTTTTAAAGCATTTAAATTTTATTAATAGTAATTTTAACTTATTAAAAAAATCAAAAAAAAATGCTACTTATAATGCTAAAGTTTAAATAGCTTAATTTAATTATGTTAATTAAGATGTTAACAATTTAAAAAGATATAATATTAAAGATAATAATAATAATAAAAATAATAATATTAACTTAAACTTATAAAAAGTAAAAGAATTTCTTGCTTTTAATATTAATATTAATAAATATATATAAAAAACTTTGTATAAAAGCATATTTATTTTTAAGTATATTATTTATTATTTAGTAAAAATCTTTTAAGTTAAAAGTATTTTAAAAGTAAATAATTTTCTTATAAGCTTAAAATTAAACTTTTATTATAAGGTAAAACAAAGTTTTAATGTTATATTATTTGAATTTAATATTATAAATAAATAAATTTATATTAATATTTTAAAATATATTATAACTTGGAAAATAAATTTAAAAAAACTTAATTGAAATAAGTTATGTTAAATAATAGGTAAATTAAATGATATTTTATTAGTATATAAAAGTGGTATTAATGTTTTAGCTTTTAATTATAATAATAAAAATATGATTAGGTTAAATAAAAATTTTATTTTAAATTAAGGTTTATTAAAAAAATCTTATATGTTAATTTTAAATTTATATTTAATAATATTATTTATTTATTACTATTTAAGTAAAACTTAAGTAAAAGTAAGTTTAATTTTTTTAAAATATAAGTAATTTAATAAGAAGTAATTTATTTTCTTAAATATTATACTTTATTATTTAAATAAAGTTAATTTAATTAGGGTTAATAAATTAAGCAATTTATGTGTAGAAAATGGTTAATTGTTTTATTATTTTAGTGGTAAAAAAAGTATTAAAAAAAGCGTTATTATTAAAACGCTTATTTAAGTATTAAAAAGTAAAGGTATGTGAAAAAAAATCTAAGTTATAGTTATTTTAAGTAGTATTAATGTTAATATAAATGGTATAATTATTTATTTTATAATTGGTTTATATTAAATGGTTAAAGGTAAAATGTTACATGAAAAAGAATTAGTTTAATAGGATATAAATATTTTAATTATTAATGAGTATAATATAATGTTTAAAAGGAGTTTTTATAATATATATAAAAGGTTAAAAAAGGCTTAAGGTTGTTATGATAAAAATTTTAAGGGCATTTTAATAGTTATTTTATGTAATAACTTTTATTAATTTAAACTAGTTTAAGGCTTTTTATTTTTTTATTTAAGGCTATGTATAAGTAAGAAAACCTTTTAAAAAATAGGATTTTTATTTAATATAAAAAGGAATATGTATTATTTTTAATGAATAAATAAAAATATTTAATTTAATATATAATGGAATATTACAACATTTAAGAAATGGTATTTAAATATTTAATAATATATAAATATTAAATTTTAAAATTATATATATAAAATATATCGTTTTAAATAAAAATATAAAAGTGATTATATTATTAAATTTAATGTAATATGTAATAAATTTATAAGTAATAATAGCTTTTAATAAAAAGTAAAAGTAAAATATATATATATTTTTAGTGGAATATATATTTAAAAAAATAAATAAAATTGTTACTTTAATTAAAATATATAAAATAATAAATAACTTTACTTTAAAAGTTTTTATTTATTTAATATTTATTTAAGATATATTATTAATAATTATAAAAAATAATTACTAGATATTAAAAGTGATAAATAATGTAAAATATATTATTAAAAATTTTATTTTATATTTAAACTTTATGGTATATATTTTTATACTTTAAGTATTTTTAATTACAAAATTGTTTAAATATATTTTAGTCTTTTTAAAAATAATTAATAATATTAAACTTAATAGATTTAGTTTTAAAATCCTTTTATTCTTTTCAAAAAAAATAAGTTTAATAATAGCTTTATATTTTTTCAATAAATATAAATATATATTTACTTTTACTTTTATTATTATAAAATATAAAGCATAAAGGTAAATATTAGAAAAATTATTTCTTAATTTAATTTTTAAATTAGTTTTAAAAAAAGGAACTAATTTTATTATAATATATATATAATTATTTAAAATAATTAACTTTAATGGCTTATACTTACTATTATTTATTAATTTATTTTATTAAATTAACTTATATTTATTAAGAAAAATAAAATAAGGTATTAATAAATTTTTTTACTTAAGCAATAAAATCATTATAAGATATAAAATATAAGAAAAGAAATAAAATTAAATTACTTATTAAAGAATATTATATAAAAAATATAAAAGTAAATGTTAATATAATGATATAATTTTAAAAATATATTGCGTAATTTTTATAATAAAAGTTAAATATTTACTTTTAAGCTTATATAAATATTATTTTAAAAAATTAAATTATTAATTTACTTTTTAAAAATATAGGTTTTTTTAAAGTATTTATAACTTAAGATTTAACAAATAATATGAATTAATGTTATTTGTTTTAATTTAAAAAAACTTATTATTTCCTAATTAATAATATTAACAATTTTTCTATTATTAATAATAATATTGTTAATATTTAAGTTATTATATATAAATAATAAATCTAACCTATTTTATAAAGTTTTTATAATTATAAAAAGGATATTATATTTAATTTAAGTAATAGCTTAATTTTTAAATGGATTAAAATTAAGTTTAATATAATTTAGGATTTTTAATTTTAAGCTATTAATTAATAGGAACTTAGTTTATTTTTAGAAAAAATCTTTGGTTTATTTTTTAAAAGAAATTTTCTTAATAAAGGTTAAATAAGGTTAAGTTACTTTAAAAGTAATACCAAAAATATAAATTTTAATAAAAATATTATAATCATTAATTTAAAAATTATAACCTTTATTAGTTAATGTTTAAAATGTTATAATTATATTTACCTTTTTATAGAAAAAAATAATAAAGACTTTAATACTTATATTTTATAAATAATATTTAATTAAGTTAATAGTTTTAATTTTATAAGCGTTTATATAATTATAATCTTTAATTAAAAGATTTTTATTTAAATAATTTAACTTAATAATTATGTTATTTATTATAAAGATATTTTTAAAACTTTTAAATATATATAAATAATTTGTTAAGATATAATATTTTAATAATATAAATTTTTAATAATGGATAATTATAAGGTTAATTAATAAATTTAATAAAAGAAATGGTATAAAGTTGTTAAAATATTATCAATATTTATTAAAAAGGGAAAAGTTAATATAAAGATTTATTATTAGGATTTTTATAAGGTTAATTTTATAAGGATTTATTTTAATTATATTTTTTATAAGATGTAATTATTTAATAAATAATTGTAATAAAGTAATGAAAAGTTAAATAATGTTTAAGTTTAATAAATTTATTAATTTAATATAAAATTAAAGGGATAAGGGAATGTGTAATTTCTTATGTTATTTTTTTTATAGTTTATTTTATATATATTTTAAAGCTAAGGATTATAAATATAATTGGTATAATTTATAAAAGTGAAATAAATATTTAATATTATTATTATAAATGTTATTAATGTAATTTAATATAATGAAATATTAATTATAAACTTTAATTAAAACTTTTAATTATAAAGGTTTATATTATATTTTATATATAAGAAACTTTTTTTAAGATTAAATTTAATTTTTATTTAATTTTTTTTTTAATTTTTTTATATTTTATTTTTAAATTTTTTGGTATAAATATTTATTTTTAAATATATTATCTTTAATATTTTTTATACTTATTATTTTTTATATTAATACTTTTTAATTAATTTATATTTTATTTATAATAATTAAATAAATAAAATAATTAATAAAGTTTATAAATATTTAGGTAAATTTAAATTATTTTTATTTATTATTAATTTTATTATTTTTAATCTTTTATTTTAAATTTAAAAATATTAATATATTTTAAATAAATCTTTTAATGTTATAATTTAATATAAGCTTATATATAATTTTATTATTAATGTTTAAAAGTTTTTTTTTTAAAAAAAATTGTTAATGTTTATATTTATAAGATTAAATATAATTTTATTATTAATTAATGGTATAATAGTTGCTTTTTATATGTTATTTTAAATATATATTATTATTATAGTTATAAATAATAAGGAGTTAGTAATTATTTTTAAATTTATATTTAATTTTTATTACCTTATTTAAGTTATTATTATTAACTTTTTATTATTTTTTAAATTTAAAGTATAATATATATTATGTTTTATATTAAATATAAATATTTATTAATAATATAATTAAAATAATTTTTAAGTAAAAAAAGGATATTTATAAAAGCTTATATAAGTATAAAATGTTAAGGTTTTAAAGTTAAAATAATATTTTACTTTAATATTTTTTTTTAATTTTTAAAATAATATAAAAGGGTTATATATTTTAATTAATTTTATAATATAATTAATAATATTATAATAAATATATTAAGCTATAATTTAATATATTATATTTATTTGGTTAATATAAATATATTTAAAATATTAAAGTTATATAAGTAAAAAATAATTTTTAAAATTATTAAATATATGTTAATTAATCGTATAAAATAAAAATGTAAAGTAAATTATATATTTTATTTATTAATTTATATAAATTAAGTTAAAAAGTATAAAATTATTACTTAAGTTATAATTTTTATTATAACTTTTATTATATTATTATATTTTAAAATTTTTAAAGTAATTAATACTTAAGATTTTTACGATAAGAAATTTTTAATAAGCTTCCTTAATTTGATATAATAGCCCTTGTAAAACTCGGGTAAATGGAGAAATATATATGATAGTAAAAAGAGGTAGATATATTTATGTCGAAGAAGTAGTTATCGCCTCACCACACCCGATGAGAAGATGAGATGGTGCAGGCAAGCATTGAGGAAAAAGTCGACAACGTTGAACCACGGGCGTTAGTAACATCGCCTCTTTTTACTGCCCAATGATCATTGCGCTATCTTAGAGCACCCTAGGTATATATCCTGACGTTGGTCGGTCAAGTCAATAGAAGTTCCCTTCCCCTTCCCCTCTAAGCACCTAATTGGTAGTTCCGCGGAATAAGGGAGCCGCATTTGGAAGCATCATTATGAAATACCATAACGATATACTAACTATATATATTATCTATATCATAACACTATTATTATTAACCACCCAAATAGAGCTCAATCGCTATTACAATCCTGACTCCTGACTGGAATTCAAGTTTGAAGGAACCTAAGCTTACTCTGTTCTTCATCTGCGAGAGCCTCGATGTTCGGGGTAAAAATGATCCTATACACAACAGCTGTAAATGCACCTGCAAGTATGAATCGGAACACAAAGCCGGCTAACTTCTTTGTGGCGACTACGGTGGGCAGAACGGGTTGAACTCCCGGCGGTATCGGCAATGTGGAGGTGAGCATGGGCTTGATCTTGAGCGACTACCAATGAATGAGGTTCATCACGGAGTATATAGTAGTAGTTGTGATGAGGATTTCACTACTTTAAATTACGATGCTATAGTGGTCTGTATATCGAAACTCGCGGCCACTCAGCAGGCTAAGTGAGGATTGATTTACCGCGTTTTGCCCTAATCTAAATAACAGTTGTAGAAAGACCCTAAAAGTAGTAATGATAACAGTAGCGATTGAATCCCAGCCGATTAACTTCGGAACAGGTAGTGAATGCAAGCAGATCTATCATCTACCCAACACAAGATGAAGCACACTAGGCTGGGGCAGGTGGCCGTAGATACTCACACGACCTTTTGTGCATAGGCTTGGTCCCTTCCGTTATCGAGTTCTTTTGATACTGACCTGAATATGACATACCCGATTCAACGTTATTGGAGAATTATATCTTCTTTGCCCAGTCGCTCCTTGCAACCCAGCTCCTTAATCTCTTGCCATAGATATAGCTAGGAATAGTAAGAAGGCTGATTCCTAAGTTTAGGAATGCAATCCCCATAAACAGGGTCTCAGGTCCGAACTTTGCGAGCAATCCATTCCCAATGGTCGTTGCAACGAAGCTTAGAATGGCTTTAACGAAATTGATAGTCACAAAAGCCTGGTTAGCATCTTTGGTATGACAGTCGATAACATAGCTAATCGAAGCCTGGGAGGCGAATGGCACGGCTATAGAGTGCATCGTAATCCATACTAAACACCACATCAGGGACAAACCCTTGGAAGAGGCTATTCCGAATCCGATGAAGCCTGCTGTTGAAAGTGGAATCGCAATAGCCATGAGCACGAGGCGGAATTCCGGCTCGAAAATGCCACCATTACGCTTCGCCATCCAAACCGGAATGGCATCGGCCATCCACCCGGAAAGTGGTGAGAAGACGAGCGCAGCAATCGCTAAGGGAATGTTCGTAAGCCCTATCTGAGCCGGGTTGAGGTTGTACGGAGGAGCGGAGAAGATGGTGACGGATAGGACGCCTATCATTAGGAGCCAACAGAAGAAAGAGGCGTAAACGAGGGTCGAAAAGATTACGGCGGGGAAGCAGATTAAAGGGAAAGGCTTAACCACGCCCTTCCAGAAGGACTCGTCAGATAATCGGCCACGGGAGAGGCGAAGTTGGCTCTTATAACTCTCTTTAGGCTCTCTGACTGGTTCATCACCCTTTAGGTCTTTGAGATCCACTGACGATGCGCGCGAATCTGGGCGTCCGTCATTGACCATACCAGCACCGCGCGGCTTTGGATATGTAGTTTCGACAACGACGAAGTACATAAGGGGTAAGATCAGGCAAAAGATGAGCGCGCTGATGGCGAAAGTTCCCGAGATGCCAAGCGACTGAATGATAAACCCAGATATGATCTGGCCTAGCAAAACGCCGGTCCCCAACATGACACCCCAGAGTGAAAGACGGAATCCTCTTTGATGAACAAAGAATAAATCAGATACCGTAGACGTGACCAGCGTCTCTAAAGGGGCGGAGGCTATACCCTGGAAAATGCGCATCGCCGCCAATGAAGGGAAAGACTGTCGCATCTATTAGCCCGATGGATGAATGAGGGTGTCACGGGCCAACTTACGTCCGCGAAAGTTCCCCAGACATTAGATACCAACAGCAATATTGTAGAGATTACAAAGAATGGTCTCTTTCCCCAAATATTCGCCCCAGAAGCCGTAAAGAAAGTGACCGCGCCAGTAAATAGAAGGATAGAGCCAACCATGAAAGTAGAGACAATGTCAAGGTTAACGTTAAATTGCTGGCTAATGAGCACCAAACCCGGGGAGATCATAGGACCCAGCCTGAGTGCGTTAGGCCATCGGTGTAGTTCCAGGATATCTCTGCTGGATTGGCTTACGATGTTGTGACACCAGAGCTGAACGCGAGAATGAGCATGATCGAGTTCTTCTGTATCATTGACCACTATATCCTTGTATTAGTTGAAATCTCTTTAGTATTTCGTATTAAGGATGCTGACGTTGAGAGGGTCATTCGGCGAGTCGCTCGGCTGGGGAACAAGAATGATATTGCCATCTCGTTTTAATTCACTCGTACTCGCTATAAATGGATGTTCAGCTGAGGCGATGTGATATGGAACCGTGTTCGCGACTAACCTGCGTCGAAGGACGGCCCCTGCTCTTCCCCAAGTTTTGAGGTTCCCGGAGGCATCCCCATGTGGCTGTCTTCTAACACCCCGATACCCATATTGAAAGAACGAAACTTGAAAAAAAAAAGGAAAGAAAATGAATCTATAAATATACAGAAGAGGAAAAGAAGCAAATTATAAAATGTAAAAGACGCTGCCAGCAGTGTCTAGTTGATAAAACGAAGACGATGAATGAAAAAAAAAAAGAGATGGTGAAGAATAAACATCTCAAGTCGTCGACATCGTCGAATACTTATTTCAATAACCCTGCAGAGGATCTACTCATAAGGATAACTGATTGGTAATACCTAACTTAACCTAGCCCATCGGTCGTTCGCTGCGTAAATTTACATAGCTGTCCCTTGTGTCAAGCAGTCGATCATCAGATGGACACTTGTCAGAGAGCTTGAAAGATGTCGCAGGACCGCTGTGCTGGTTCGCTCACTGTGAACGATAAGAAACAAGCCACATGTTTGCTCACCTTGTCTAGAATAGACCAGTGAGAAATAGAGAAACATGGCCATAGTGCTACGATACTAGCGGGTCACTGCGATTGATCTTCAATTTGAGTGTTCCGAGTTCGAATGTCGTCTCAAGCGCGCGGCGGGACCTCACCGCGGATCTCCAGGATTGTAAAACGAAATAGCTCCCCAACACCTTGGTCGGAAACTGCCAAGCCACTGACGATCTGGCTCGATTCATCGCGGCAATTGGTTTGCTTCTGTAACTCGGTGCCGTGCCAATTCTATATTCGTTCGATAAAACGCCCTATTCGGCATATCGGACTCTTAAGATTGCGATATGAATGTATCACTGCCTTGACCTCCAATATCATAGGACGCTGGTAATATCTGAAGACATTCTATGTTTTGCAATGGACTTACTTGTCTGTCGTAAGTCTCTTGCTTACAAATTGACACCCACAGCTGTCCATTCAAAACAGAGGAAAAGGTTAATCTTGTTGTCGATTCAATGTTGTTACATAAAACAACTTGAGTGAGATTAGTTCCGATCACCGAATAAAGAGACCCCTCATTGACAACGAGGGTTAGGTACCTACTACCCTGGTCTCTCTTTTTTTTCTTTTCCCCCTTCTCCTGATGTGCCTTAAGTACTTAAGGTACCCTAGGTTTAATCGGTATATGTCCCCCGACTTACAATAGGCACCTCCATATGACAGTAAAGTTGAAGTACAAAGTGCAAGTTAAATCGACCCGATTTAGGACCAAGCTTACCTAATGTATGTGCGTACCCACGTACGTTTTGTTTTACAATTCTCGATGTTCTATAACGTTGAAAGATAACGAAGTGCAATAATAGCAGGGATATCCCCTCCCAGGCTCCATCATGGCATTATCGACTCTGTTTCGCCTATTTTTCCCTGCATGCATATGTACATGTACCTCTTATGGTACCTACATACCTACATGTATAAATACCTTATGTATGTAGGGACGACGGCTATCATCAGGCGGGGAAAAAAGGAGAAAAAAAAACTCTCTTGTTGCCAAAACTTCATGATATCAAAATTCCCTTCAACATCAAAGCTTATCCCTATATTCTCATTGTCTACTACCTCCGGGCGTGGATTTATAAATGATATCTCGATGACTGTTTGTTTCAGGCCTATGCACCTCATCTTTCTGGTTAATAGGAACATAATATCATACCAAACATCCAAACTTCATAGGCTCGCGTACAATCCTATCTGCAGCTTGGCGTCTTACTTATTGATGTGCCCTAAGAAAACCAGATTGGCTCGTCGGTCGTCGGAAATGTCAACATACCGACCTGCTTGGCTATACGGTTCATATGAAGTAGATAGCGCGGCAACTGATGCACGATACAAAACCTCAGATAAAGCCACAGGGGCTAGTAGAGCCTCCGCGCGTGACGGAGCTTACACGTCCAAGAAGGAGTCTAGAAAATACCCCAATGGCGGGTCAGATTGATTAGCAATGTATGTATTAACCATCTAACCTAAGCATAATAGATAAATATAGATGTAGGTACAGTCTCATTGGCTTGGACTTTTTCACTGGTCATTGGCCTCTGTCTTCTCATCTTCAACATGTGGTTGACTCAACGTTGTCTGCTTCGGTTCTTTGTCCTTCGAGTCGTTCATTTGCTCCTTTTGATTGCTCTCTGCTCCCTTGCCATTAACGCTTCCACTTTCGCCTTTCTCATGCCTATTCTCACTCGCGTCGTCATCCACGTCGTCATCCCACTCATCTATCAATTCATTCGTGGCTTCTCCCTCGTCACCCTCATCGTAGCCTTTCAACACGCGTCTAGCCGCCCTCTTTCCGACAACCGGCAGCCGCTTGACTCCATTATCACTTGCTTTCTTGGGTACGACGCTCGGGTCCAATAGGCCGGCCTGTACTAGGACGCTGGCCTGATCCCAGTAGACATGTTCGTGATACAGTCTTCCCCCACGCAGAGTTACGATACTCACCACTAAAATCTCGACTTTCTTGTTAGTGGGAGGCACTCCTGGCAGGATCCAGGGCATTTCTTGTGTATGCTTGAAAGCGATATGCAGTTCATCGACGACGCGATCTGCGCCGACCGTGCGGGAGAGTAGCGTGAGTTTCAAAGATGGAGGGTTTCGGTCGATGAAAAAATCAGAGTAGAATCTCTGAAGCTCCTCCGTACCAATGCCTCCCGTTAATGTGGGAATATGGGTTACGTGAGGGCTCTTATGGGTGGAATAGGTAGACATTGTCTGTTGTAGATGCCGCGTGTAGAACTTGCCTGTGCGTCATTGATGATCCGAGTCAACCTCGCTCGTTTCATTTTTATCCATTAAATGATACAGGGATTTACGATATGGAGCTGTCTTGCTCACTTACCTTCAACATTTTGCTCAAGCACTTTCTCTAGGTCAACATCTCTCCGGAATGCCCGTCGTGCTGTTGCTAAGCTCCTGCTCCAACTGAGCTCTGCGCTGACTCTGTCGAACTCATCAAGATCATGTTCGGCGAATCCGGGCGTGGCGTCATAGGTATAGCTTGGATACGCCATCTGCAACGTTCCCCCAGCGCCCATACCGCGATCGATCTTTCTTTTGACGGTCCTTTTCTTCCCCTGGATCCCCACCATCTGTGACTGTTTCACTATACCAACCTCCTCACCACTAGCAAGGTGAACAAGAACGTGGATACCCCCGGGGAACTTTGTGCGTGGATCCGGGATGCGGGTAGGATAGTAGGCGATGAGACAACAGAGCTTGAACTCGGGGTTGTTGTCGAGTATATGAAAATGCTCTAGGCAAAAACTCGCCGCATCGCCATACGCTAAGCTCAGGGTCAGGCTACAATGGATAACTCATGATTTTATGGGATGAAAGAACTTGAAAACAGATAGTGTTTGGTTTATTAAGGTTGTTGGGGATGGGCACATACCGATGATTCCATAAGTCTCGCAGGGACCTAAATTAGTCCTTCCCAGTGATTCTAGCTTCACGCGATACTCGTTGCCGCCGTCGCCCATAGAGATGTACTCGACATCGAACCCTTCATCTTTCCATTCGCCCAGCGTCAACACATCAAATTCATCACTTTCAGCAGTGACATATAGTTTGGGGAGTGATTGAGGGAAGTCGCTAGACAAGAAACCAGGGTCATTGTGATTGGGTCCCATGCTTGATGAGATGATTCCGATGTTCCGGTTTCCGCGGTTTGGTATGGCGGCTTCGATAATTCCAGGCAGGTTGATTTCCATATCTATAATACGTACCTACTTAGGGGCCGCCGAGCAAATGAAGGTTCGATGTGAATGATGAACCTCTTGAAGGGAAGTAGTTATAATAATGATAGTAATTAATTTTTGGAGCGGAATCATCTATTACCTTGAAATACATGTATCTAGGAAGAATTATTCTCGGACATGAAAAACAAGTCACGGTCTGGGCTGAGAGTTATTAACTCCAGATGTCGGTATGACATCATCGCCGACTACTAAAACCTGTTGTTGAATGCATGGGAATGAACAACACCACCCAACCAGGTCTACATCCAAAGTCAATCATAACGTCAGGATGATAGTAAATAGGGAAATTAAAGGACAAATCATCCAACTAAATAGCATAGACAATTTCATAAAGCTCACATGCCACCCGTTCCTCTGTCTTTACAAACAGAAACTTGGTGGAGGTAGGGCACAACATAATTGTCTGGGTAGAGTTAGTCATAACTTTTATAAGTACCATAGGTTTTTTATAATATAGACATCCTGACTCAACCTGAGAATGTAGACCGGTCGGTATGTTAGTTCACCGCTGTTACTGTAAGAATTAATTATATAACGAACCTCCCCCCTTCCCCCCGAAGATATCGTCGAGGTGCTCTTCGTTGAAATCTACCTAATCAGTTTCTTTTATACTAGTTGCCTATATAATGTAGAATAATTAGATAGCGCTCGGTTATGATACTTAGCTTTCGAGTAATCAACCTACCTATTTAATGAGAGTACTTGGCCAAGTTTATAGGTACCTATTCTATATATACTCTCTCATATCTGACTCTTTACCATAACAACAAGCCCGGAGCCCCTTTTAACAGATAGAAGGAGGTTCCTCAGTCATCTGAAGCTTAATATAGTAATGGAGGGCTTCTTTAGTACCTGAGTTGGGCAACCTTGGATCTCTTAGATTTGTAGGTACGCAACACACGTTTAATACTGGGAGTTTCTTTAGGTTGTTGTGCTGGATCCCTAGGGACCAGAAAAATGCGATGTACCCACAGGTAATAATTTAGATAGGAAGGTAGGTACCTATATGGATGTCCTTTTACTGTGGGATGACCGGTGCCTTGTGTTTCGGAGAAACCTCAGGGGTAATCTCAGGGGAAATCTCAGGTTGTGGGGTTGCGTATTTACCTTCGCGAAGGTCGAAATAGGTACATGCACACATGTAATTTCCCAAGTCACTGACTGTCCTGTTTGCCATATTAGGCAGCGACGTACTTAGTCTAGCAAGCAGTGTGAGGACCGTGTTGCCCTCTCTATGAGAAGGAACGCCATTACCAGGTGGTCCAGGAGGTCTCTGATTTAACTAGTTAGGTGGTCCAAACTTCGGCGTTCCTGCCAACAACAATATGACTCTATAAAAAACAATTTCCTTGAGAAATCCATAACTCCTGGACTCTACTTTTTCACAACAGTCTTTTGTTCATTAAGTTATCTTCCCAAAGTTTTATAACTTCTTTTCTTTATCCCCAGCACACCAACCAATTTTACTCTCATACTGTCTTAACTCACTCACCGTGATAATGGCAGCTCAGAATAGTCTTTCGAACCTGCCCAGCGAGATAAAGCGCATGATCATGGAGAACACCGATATCACCTCAGTTCGCGCGCTCGCCTGTACTTGCCGGCACTTTCGTAACATCTACAAGAAATCATACGGCCTTATTACCCACAGCATCACACTAAAGGCTATAGGAGAAAATGTCCTGCCATTCGCCATAGCCCGTTATGCTGCTACCCAGGCTGATTGGAAAGCCCAATGGCCTCTACCTAGCTATGATGAGCTCATGGAGAACGTTCACCGGTTCGGACGCAAATACCTCATTCGAACTAAGAAGGAATTGTCCATCCATCCAAAGGACTTCTCCTTTGCCATGGCCTCAGAAATCATATCTTTTCATTCCATCGTCGAGAGATTGTCGCTTGCGTATGCTCGCTGGTCAATGGACGACATATATAAAGACAAAATTTCTTCAGCACCAGCACCGACAGGTACGGAGATGACTAGAATACAAGTCGCATTATATGCCATAGAAATCACTAGGGAACTCTTGCCATTCTCACTCACTCACCCTAATGCGGACGATATAGTTTGGGATATGCTCTGGCATTATTTCACTCCCTGGGAGAGTAGGCTTGCTTGGGATATTGATACTTTCCTCGCCGAGGATATAATAAAGCGCAGTAAGTCTAACTGATCTTCTCTCCTGCCAAGATCCTGACTAACAGAAAGATGCAGAATGTCTTCCAGCATCCCCCAACACAGTCTCCCGTGAAGATCTCATTATTGCCTGGCTATCAAAATACGGATTACGTGGTCTTGATCGGTTGAATCGCCGAGACTCTTTGCTATTGTCTTTCCTTCACCTTGAAATCGAGTTGCGAGAATTCCCTTTCCGCTTCCAGCGTTACTGCATACACGATCCAGAGGGCGGTACGTGGCTAAAACCTGTTGGGGGAGACATAATGACTCGATCCTTTAACATCGACCACATTATGGCGATGTTTCCCCAGGAAGATACTGGCGCATGTGATAATTGGCTCTTTGACATGGCCGCCATATACCTCGACGAGGAGGGACTATCCGGCCAAATCCCAGTCGGCACCTCGTGGTGGGATCTTGCTCGAATCTATGCTGTCTACCCCAGCACCCTTCCCACGATGGAGCAAATGCAAGCCTTACTGAAACACGAAGAATTCGATGCGTCATACTTCACCCTAGAGGGGGACCCCGACTTTTGCCGAGAGATAGGATATTATTAAATATCGAGTCGTGGGTTACGCCTATCAGGCACGCTTCCCATTTACGCAACATGATGTATTTTAAGGGAGTAGGTTTGTGCGTGGAGTTGGATCAGGACATACTGGCATGCGGCTGATCTCTTCTCTAAGGCACCTTTTCACGTGGATAATTGAATGGATTGAGTTTTATCACCATCAAGTTTGAGACAACTTAAGTCTGGCTATGTAGGTACCTACATGTAGCAAGAATACCCTTGTTATTGCTCTGGGTTTAATTAGACTACCAAACTCCACGTAAGTATGGCACATTAATGAATGACCTCTTATCATAAGTCCTATAAATACCTACTCATGGTTGTGATCTTAGGGCTTAAATTGTCCTCGAGCCTACTTGGTCTAGATTATTGGTCTCATCATGACTTGTCATTGCATCTATCCGAGACGAGAGCTCTTCCTGTTACCAAGTAGTACACTATTCGGACATAGACTGGTATATTTATAGGAGTAGGGCTTCACAGTCATTTGAGCCATACATACATGTACATTCTACTCCTGATCGAAAGAGATGAGTTGACCTGGGCCATTAGTCGTCTGATGTCGTGTTCTTCGTAAGTATGCATATGTATATAGTCGCCGCCATGTTTAATCGGCCAGCATAACTCCAATACGGTCAAGCCACCTCCTATATCGATGCGAAGCCTCATCCGTTAAGAAAACTGAGTCTAACCTCCAAGGATATAGAACAGAAGATATGCCGAGAGCCTTCCAAAGCTAAATTAGATCCTCACTTTCGGCCTTTTTGTTGAGACTCTTGGCAATATTCTCAAGAAGTCCCTTCAGCTCTTGCACTTCGTCTCTCAGCTTCTTCACCTCGACCACAGCTGGGTCATCCTCGACATTGGCTTTGCTATCAGCAACCTTTTTAGCCCATCCTTCTCCTTCGAAGTCTACTTCACCTGCCATTTGCTCCCATTCTTCTTCGGTATCATCATCTTCCTCGCCCCTTCTCCTGTTGCGCCGAATCTCCCTAGCCATCTTGACCTCGAACAAGGCAGAGCAGAAGAGTAATGGGGAGTAGATAATTCCCATTACGATATCGTTGAGGCGCTCGTATTGCCTCTTGGGCATCCACCACTCAAAAGGAATTATCAAGAGAAAAATTTCGATCAAATTGAACGGAGCAATGAAGACATTTTCATCGGGAGCGCGTACGAATTGCATGGTCTTCTGCGAAAACAGCGCGAGGAACTCGTCGTCAGCATTGTCGTAGATATCCTCGTAAGCGCTATTGTAGAGTGCAATGAGTATGTTCAGGAGGATGACCATGACAACAAAGGTGAAAAGATAGTAGAGGATGATACCGAACGGTGGGCTGAAGCGCTCGAAACCACTGAAATCTGGGCTCTGCATAATAGCATTAGCCATAGCTTGTAGGATGAATATGGTGTCTTCTCCGGCCATATCATCTGCGTAGTCCATGCCTATGAACGCTTGGAGAAAACCGATGATGACGACAATTAACAGGGCAAAGAAAATGATGCTCTCTTTCATCATGACCTTAAGCACAACAAGCATTGCCCCAAAGAAGCGGAATGAGTCCAGATAGAGCAGTAGGCGAACCCAGAACATGGGCGCTGTGAATGCGAGAAAGTTGTACGATAGTTGGTTGAATTTCTGGCGGGAATCACCGTCGTCATCCGTTGAATGACTGAAGGCGACTAGGCGCATAGCAAGCGAAACCATCAATAACGAGTACAGAACATTGTTGAAAGCGTTCCAAAAGCTAAGGATGTGATAGCCGGCTTTGTAGAACTTTGTTAGTTCGTCGAAGATGAAACCAAGCGTAAAAATATAGAGTAGAACTTCAACAAAGTCAAGATCACCACCCGGGTTAATGGTGTTGATAGCGCCAGTGTAGAGTGCCAGGTAGATGATAGAGATGATGAGCTGGAAGGCATTCTGATACATGGGGGCTCGCATGCGATCAGGATCCAGATGCGGGAGGAACGTCGTGTTGTCGCGATCCTTGTAGTCGACAAAACTTGCAGGATCGTTCTCATCCTGGACTAACCAGCCTCTCCAGAGATAGTTGATACATTTCTGGTAGCCCGAAGAACCGATTACACGTAGGGCATGTAGATCGACGGCTTTCTCGATAACGTTAACAGGAGGCGTAGGCTCCCCGTTAACAACAATCGAGTAGCGTTTGAGTAAAATGGACTGTAACAAGTAGGCTATATCGTCCTCACTCTCGATAATCTGCTTCGCGATGACCTCACAGGCCGTAGCACGGACCTGGTGGAGCGACGCGTCCCAGAGTTCAACTAGAGCTTGGTGTTTAAACCAGTGCTTGACGACTAGGAGGCAGAAAACTACGCATGAACGATTCTCTAGTCCACCAGCTTCTTTTGCAGCTTTGATTACCTTCGGGGTAATTACCCTGCTATGAGGTCTGGTGATACGCTGTTCTTCGAGTTCGCATGGTACGCATTGTTCAATTAGGTATCGTAGACGGAGAGCGACCTTGGTTACTTCGGGAGCTGGAATGGCAGATTCGACCGAATCGTCTCGATGGACAGGAAGGACTTGAAACCGGATAGTCCGACGTCTGTTAGCCCAGTAGCTCATGTTTGATCAAAGACGGGGGGTTCCAAGAAAGTAGTAACGTGAAGTTTAGAGTGAATTGGTTTCCTTTACTTACGTCGTCGGCGAGATTCATGGATGGACCAGTCGTGATGATTATGCGACGGATGCCGATCCCAACCCAGAAACCTCCTCCAATTGAACCTTCCCATTCTTTTCTTCCCTTTTACTTCCCCCTTTTTACGTGAGAGATCGCAATGTATTTCTGGGTATCACCAGGGAAGCTACATGCACCAGTTATGGTGAAAGCGTAAAATTGATTATGGTGAATTTGTGAAGTCGCGGCGCTAACTGAAGGAATTGGATGGGACAAAGAGGAGAAGGAGAAGGGACTTTTCACCAACACAACACAAAACTGTAATTGAATTAATGGAGCAGCTAACCAATATCTGACCTGGGTCTATAAATCGATCACATCACAAGTATAAAAAGACGAAGGAGAAAAAAAAAGTAAATCTCAAGCAAGTCAAGACATTGGCGCTTGAATAATGCAAAATTTCTTGATTTTGCTTGGGCCCCAGCTCATGATGGCTTTTCGGTTGGAGAATCGAAGCTCTCCTAAGTTAACATGACGTTTACAGTGGGGGGGAAATCTTGCATAAGCTCAAATACCCTTTTAGTTGAATCTCGTACGAGAAAGAGGCGCCGTACCAGGATCTATGTACGGATGTCGCCTTCAAAAGTTCTATCCATAGGAAAATGGCTATTACCTGACAAGCAGCTGCTAGTAGCTACGTAAGTAAAATAAATTTCCTTTCTTTTCTTTTTTTATAAAATATTATAATAAAAAAACTATTAAGCTTAAATTAATTTATAATATATTTAAAATAATAATAAATAGCTTAAAGTATTTAAAGTATTTTTTTATAATTTATTTTAATTAAAATATAATAAAATATATAAATATTATTTATAAGGTTAAGAGTGTAGTGTTAGGTATAACGCAGCTATCTATCAGGTGATAGCAATTTCCCTATGGACAGAACTTTTGAAGGCGACATCTGTACCTTATGTAAGGATCTAAATAAGCGTAAACTGCTGCAGCGTTAGTGCCCATATAAGGTTAAATTCCAATTGAAACCGAGGTCAGCGTAGAAATTCCCATGCCTTATGACATCAAACACGTCTCCGCATTGATTGGAGCTGTATGTACGGTACATGAATGTGTGTGTTGCATACTACATGTAGGTATCGAAATATCCGGTATAGGTACCAGGTAGACAGACGACCTTACCATATTGGCTGTTAACAATCGACCTTTAATAATCATGTATTTCATATCTTCGCAAGTTACCAGAGTCCGAACTTTGGAGTTACACCGAACAGTGATTCGGCATTCATCCCATTCTCCTACAATATCTTAGGTACCCACGCATCATATTATACTTTTAACCTAAGTATGATCAACCGAAAGATCATTGACATAAAATATACAAATCGGAATCAACAAAGTACCCAAGATAGGGAAGATTGATTTTCCGATTCGCCGCGTTTAACGAAGGAATTATACTTACTATGTAGCTACCAACTTACAAGGCTCAAATCTAGCCTTCGTCGTGCTTCTTGGAGTTTCGGTTTGTGGTCTGCTCGTGTACCTATTTATGCCGCTTGTTGTATCGGTATTATAAGTTAGGTAAGGGATATAGAAGATTTCTTACTCACCCCGGGCGATACAGATTGCTACACACGCGGGACATCGGTGTCCAATTGTGCGTTTCGTGACAATGAAATTCTTGCTTACTTTCTCCCCATACGACAAATCCTTGAATGATCATATTCGGAGTGCGGCTTTGAGATGAGACGAGAAGAGATAAGATGAGGTACTTAGCTGTTGGGTGACGAGTTTGCCCCGTCTGAATCTCAACTTCCATCCAACCTTATCCCGATGGCGTTGCTTTTGCTATGCAAAGTCCCGGTACGACGACGGCATATTTCGCCAGCCTGGGAATATTAAAAATGCCTCAGACGAAATGTACGCTCCAAAATCCGCTCCTCCCCCGATCTAGAGGGTTGCAAACATGCCGCAGCCATAGTGCAATTTTTCTTGCTGCGGGATCTAATCCCTCCCAAGCGCAAGTAAGTTCTTTGCATGCGTACATAGTAGCTTTCCACCGGCTTGGGTCGATTTTGTTGGGGTGAGGCTTCACGAGTGCGCCTAATTGATTGGACAATAATGTCGGTGTGGCGCTACAGATAGTTAATCAGTTCCCCGAAGGTGCATTACATATTAGCCATGGGTTGCCGCCTTGATGCAAGACGTGGAATCGCAAGAAAGGATTTTTTCCGCCATTTAGGCCTTCACAGATCCCATGACAAAGAACTATTATAACTGGATTCGGTAAGAAAAGTATCGGAGCCAAGAGTAGTATTTTACTCAAAGCCTGCTTGATCGAGTTACAACGGTGGGCTCCCTCGAAAGGCTGTGTATGGGCCGCGAGATTCATAAGGATTGGAACTTGTCGGGGACGCCGGCAAATGTAAGCGTAGAGTAGGCCTGTCTGGGTAAGTATATGTAGGCAGTTGATTCCGCTTCTAGCCTAGACACGCTTCAGCCTCGCCTCTGCTCTCTTATTTTCCAATATGTACACCGGGGTTGGTTGCCTACGAGGCATTCTCTAATTTGCTTAGAGGGAACACCAGCAACTCGGTCAATGATCGTCATCCTATGAGGCTGCCAGCGGCGAGGCAGATGAGAATATATTTTCTAGACCCCGATCATACCATATACCTGCATCACATCACGAGAATGTGCATCTGTTTCTCAGGTCTTACTCTTTTTTTTTTCGAGCTTGACAAGGTGGCAGTGCTGCAGGCAGAAGGAGGGCGGCAGGAGTAGGGTAGCATTGTAAAATGAGCCGCTTGGGACATCAACGACGAGCATAACAGGGCGAACAGTTCTACTGGAGTATTCTAAAGGTGAGTAAGGCAACCACGCAACCACGACCGCTATTTGTGCATTTGACCCATATCTTCTAGATGGTACCTGGTAGGTAGGTATTACGGTTGCATCTGAGGCGGCGGATATCTCATGTAGGTATGTATGGATGGGTGCATCGCGCATCCATACCAGCATCCATACCAGCATCCATACCAGCATCCATACCAACTACATACGGTACCTAAACTGGATATCCACCGCGCGTGAGAAAGTGGGAATTGCGGGCATCCCATTAGGTATGTACATACCATTACATTACATTGGATACATATCCATAATGAGTACAATGGCGGGCATTGTGGACAAAGTGGGGTCCATATGGGGGGCCTAGACTAGGTACGATACACCTGCTACAGTAGCGTATCGATATCGGGCATAATGTTTGTAAGTCGCAAACCACATGCATACATGTACTAGCAGAGGCTACCTACGTACATACATGCATATAGTTGGCCTACGTGTAAATATAAGTACACATAATTGGCATTTAAGTCGCTTAAGTCATTAATAATTTTACCACTTATTAATATAAAGTTACTATTTATAAAGTATATATATATATATATAAATATAAGTATACGTTATATATATTATTAAATATATTAAAGTATAATTTTTTATTAATAAATAAATATTTTATTATTATAAAAAAGTTTATAATTATTATATATTTATAATATATATATTATTTTTTTTAAATATTATTTTTTAAAAAAAAGAAAATAACTTATGTAATAATTTTAAAAGGTTATTTATAAATAAAATGGTTTATTATTTTTAAATTTTTTAATTTTAAAACATTTTAAAAAATTTTAATAATATAAAAAAATAATATATTTTAAAAAAATAAAACGTTTTAAAAAAATAAATAATTATATAAATAAAAAGTATATTATTTTATTAAATAATTTATTTTTATTTAAATAATATATTTATAATATATTTATAACTTAAATTATATAATATTTTAAAAAAAAATATATTTATATTATTATATATATTTATTATATATATTTTATATATTTTATATATTTTTTATATACTTTTTTTTTTAAATTAAATTATAAATTTTAAAATAATATATTTATAAAATTATTTAAAATAAATATTATTATTTATATATTATTATTTACGTTATTATTAATTAAATTATTAATTATTATATATATATATATATATATATTTATTATTATTTTAAAATAAAAAATTATTATAATTACTTAAGTAATTATAACTTTATATAACTTATATATATAAGGTTTAAATAACTTAAATAATATTTATATAATTTAAATATATTTTTATAATTTAAATAATATTTATATAATTTAAAAATAATATATATAATTTTAATATTATATAAATTATATAAATATTATTTAAATTATATAAATATTATATAAATTATATAAATATTATATAAGTTATATAAATATTATATAAGTTATATAAATATTATATAAGTTATATAATATTATATAAGTTATATATATATAATTTAAAAAAATATTATATTTTAATTAATTAAAACGTTTTAAATTAAAACGATAATTATATTATTTATTAAAAAAGCCGTATAAAATTATAAACGTTTAAAAAATAAAAGGTTCTATTAATTTAAGCGGTATATATATGGTTTATATAAATAAGTGGAATATATACGGTAAACGCAAACCCCCCCATGACGGTAAGGTAGCCACAAACGCACTAACTTCCATCTTACCTATATACTTTCTACATACATGTACCATCTTCTCATAGGATATTGCCTTTCTCCGGCGTGTAGATGGAACGTATTGCAGTGACGCTATAGTCGTGTACCTACATATGTACATATCCAACCAACATCAAATACATACGTAGATACATGTACGTACATTTGAAGTCTATGTACTGCATATTAGTCATTCATTCATTAATGTAGGTATTGCACATTTATGTATATACCCAAAGTTGACCTTATGGGTTAGCTCGGATGAGGCGCCACTGCCTGGCCACTTCCCAAGGTTCGGTATAGCAGGCAATCTACAATGTACATACTGTAGCTATTGTCCATTGTCCTTTCTCCTCGAGTAGAACAGGCAAGCACGGCTGATATGATACCTTAAGTATTGCCGTTGTTGCCTTTGTTTCTTGATTTGTCTCTATGCACGTGCCAGTAATTCCCAAGTCAATGGTACACCGCTGTTTATTCCATCTCTATTCTCGAAAAAAAATACTTCTCCCACTTACATCTTTTTGGTGTCCTCCAAAATCGTTAGTTGTGTGAGATTTTTTTCTATTTCTATTTTCCCCCCTCCAGCAACTCATTTCCTCCAGCTCTTCTACCTCTTCTGCCTAGCTCGTCTCGGCCACATATTCTGCACTTCCATACTGACTTTCATAGTGCCACTTACTACGCTCCATTCACAGCTTCTGCGATTCGCTCTCTATCTTACTCTCTCCGGCTGCTCTCGGAGCCTGACGGACACAGCTCTGGGCATTTTATACATAAACCCTTCAAGTGCCACCAAGTTTCATACGCCTACCTACCTCGCTACTCATAGACCTCGTCTATCTATTTCCGCCCCCGGACCCCCTCCATACCATCCATACTGAAGAGTCTTATTCCACCTCTCCTTAACGAGAGACCAGATCTCACTACATGATAGGTACGCAAGCCGCTCAATCACTCATTTCCATACCAGTGTCATTGGATGAAGTACGAGTACTTGTACTGCCATGTACAGCGTGGCGGCTGCATTTGCAGTTGGTGCCAGAGCAGAAGGATGGTCCAAAGAGATGCTGACATTTGGCGCTCTTAATTACACAACTGATTTCCCACCCTTTAATTACCATTTTATTTTTTTTTCCTGCTTTGCTAACACGGTGTGTTTCGGTAACAGCATCAGACCAGTCATGAGCATCCACGAGGGTTGAAGTGTTTGATTGTGCCCACTGTAGAAAGGACAGGATTTTCCCCGCCTTTCATCTCCAGGCCAATATTCTCTACAGTTGACCAAACTTCCATCGCCCTTCTTGTTTGCTTGATCGAAACCCTCAAGCACCTCGATATCTCCAGTGCCATACTAAACGCGCTGCGTGGTTGGTGCTAGATTACTATTAATCGCTTCCTGTGTAATCGATATGGCCTCAAGCATTGATTTAAAAATGGAATCGCAGGAAGCCAAGACCAGCCCTTCGGCTGACCGCCGTGAAGGCAATATTGCTAACAGCGATGACACCAAGACTCGCCCAGCTGAGGATGGCCCTTCAACTACAGCTCCCGAAACTGCTAAGAAGGTTAAGGGACCCAAAGGTGACAAGAAGGCCAGCGGTAAACCCGGCAAGAAAGATAAAAAAGCGAAGTCCAGTAAGTCCAAGAAGGCATCTCCTGCTAGTAGTGAGAGCTCTTCTGGAGATAGCGAGGACGAGTTTACCAACTCATCCTCAGATGAACGTTCTGAGTCCGAGTCCGAGGCTGAAGCCGCGGAAAGCTTGAAGAAGAAGCGACTACACAAGAAGCGCCAGGACCCCCGGAAAGCTAAGAAGAAGTCACCCAAGTCATCGAAGACAACAAGCAAGCAGACTAAGTTACAGACTAAAGCTACCGAGGCCAATACTACTGATGACTCGGACGCTGAACTCGAAGGTGATTCGGATTTAGATGATAAGGAGGAGGTTAGCAAAGCCTCTTTGGAGCAAGAACTCGCCCAGATGCGACTACAGGTGCAACAAATGCAGCGCCAGATTGCCTCTCTTAGCTTGGCTAGCGGTACCTCCGGGATTAATCCTTCTGCCTCACTCAATCAAGGTTCTCAGGGGGCCCTCGGTGCTAGTGGTTTGGGTGGATCACTCCCTTATTTTGGGGGCCTGAATCCTGCTGGTTTTGGTAACACTGGCCTAAACGGGAATTACGGTGCTGGACTTAACAACTTACTGAATGACCCATTAGCAGCTCTTGGAAAGGCTGCTCGCGGCGGCCGTGGACATGCTCCGCCCCCTGGTGGGCGTGGACGCCGGCTTCCTCATGATGACCTTGGATTAGACGACGGTATGAGCCGCGGCAATCAGAACAGGTCTTCTAAGCTTAAGAACGGACGTAATGGCAAATCTGCTGTACAGCGTCTTGAGTTCAAGAGAGTGGACCAAGTCTGGGATTCGCAGATCCATAACTACAAGCTTCAAGACACGGCTGAGAATGCCACCAACTCTCAATATGACGAGTACCTCTTCCATGTGAGAAGAACATTTGATTGGGAAGGAAAGTATAAGACTACTATCGTCGACATCAAGAGTAAGCAACTCCGAGAAGCTCTCCAAGACGTCATAGGTAGTGTCAAGGGCGTTAGTCTGGTTGAGGAAACTCCTAAGCTGGACCCTAAGATGTTGTTCTTGTAAGTTGTTTATCTTTCCTATTTTTGAGCCTTCTCTTTTCAGTCTGTCGCTGACCACGGTAACAGATACCTCGAGGACATGCGAGAATACATGAATAACCTAAAAGAGCTTGAGCCGGAAGGGGATTCGCGTAAGGAGCGGAAGAAGGTTCAGAAGTGGATCGACGAGAAGCGACGACATCTGCGAGTCCTGATTAAATATCTCGATGCAGACCATGCTGAGACAAAGAAGAGGTATGTCATCCAAGTCCAGAAGGGAAAGTCGATGTGGTAATTGGCTCACGCATTGGTTAGTCTTTATCCCATGTTGGAGAACGGTCTCATCACCTTCGATCTTCTATGGGCGCTATGGAAGCCAAATACGCTTGCATACACCACGACGTATGGCTCCGTAGACGAGCCTCGCGTTTTTAAAGTTGAGGTCGCAGAGAAACACTATAGCATTGTTAGGGGCGAATTCTACTACATTGAGGGCAAGGTATGTTTTCCAGAAGGGTTTGATCCGGGTTATAGGTTCTATTATTAACGCAATTATTTTAGTACTTTGAGTATGACGGTAAGCAATTTGGATTCGGCAGCATGTCGGAGGAGATACCTGAGTTCCGTGGAGCCCGCAAGATCACGAGCCTAGGGTGCTATCCACTTAAATACCACAAGAACGAAGCCCAGCTGCGCAAAGATCTCATCGAGCGTGGCAAGAAGTTTGTCAACCTCGGTGGTGTGCACTACAAGAGCCACCAAGGCATGGCCTACCATAAGAAAAAGAAGTCTGTCATCAAGGTCAACATCAACGGCCGCGTCATGGTTGATCCAGCTATCCATCGTCGTATAAATCCCAATTATCCCGTCTCTCTCGTGCGGCCAAAAGACCACGATGTCCTTAGTGATGAGGAGGATAGTGACGAAGAGGGTGATTGCTGTGGCTGTGGGTCTGAGGATGAGGATGGAGGTGCCGATGGTATGGACCTTGAGCAGGTCCTAGGTGGAGATGACGGGGACGGTGGCAAGGTTAAGTATGTGACAAAGGTGTATAAGGACAATAAGGGTACTGTTCGCACCGTACGTATCCCAAAGGACTTTGTTGATCCTGGTGCCCCAAAAGAGAAGCTCGACCAAGTTACCACCAAAGCCGACGAGGACAAGAGTGAGACCACTAAGAATGGCGAGGATGGTTCTGGTGACGATGACAAGGACACTAGCCCGCCTGTCTTCACTGATGAAGAGTACTTGATCGCTTCCCCAGTTGTCTTGGGCTTCGCATTTGCAGAGAAGCTCTGGCTTGAGTTTACTGTCTCTGGCATCAAGGAAATTTCCTGGAATGAGCATGCTTACGACTCGTTGGTTCTTCAACCTAACACGAAGGAGATTGTGAGGGTAAGTCATATATATCCATTCCCCATGTCTGTTGGAACTTGGACAAGCTACGTCATGGTTTCGCTTCTCTAATTAAACATGGAACTTCCTACTAATTTTCATCTCAAAGGCTCTTGTTGAGTCGCACAAATACCACCCGGCCGAAAGCATCGACGATGTCATTCAGGGCAAGGGCAAGGGGCTTGTTGCTGTCCTTCACGGACCACCTGGCACTGGTAAGACGCTAACAGCAGAGGGCATAAGCGAGCTACTCAAGTGCCCGCTGTACATGGTGTCAGCGGGTGACCTAGGGACGGACTCGCGCTATCTCGAGGCAGAACTACAGAAGATTCTAGACATTTGCCATGCTTGGGGTGCCATTCTACTACTTGACGAGGCCGATGTTTTCCTCGAGAAGCGCAATATGCAGGACATTCATCGGAATGCTCTCGTCAGCATTTTCTTGCGGCAACTAGAGTACTTCCAAGGCATTTTATTCCTGACCACAAATCGCGTACAGGTACGTCTTATCCCGTCATGGTTACTTCCACTCTCGTTCTCACTCCCATTCCCAACTCTTCGTCTCTTTTCTCATCCCCACCTTGACTAAACGGTAAGGTGAACTGACATTTGAATTTCCTATCTTGGTAGACGTTCGACGATGCGTTCCAATCTCGGATCCACATTGCACTTCGCTACGATGACCTAGATATGAAAGCCAAGAAGGCCATTTTCAAGATCTTTATCGAGCGTGCACGGGCCGTGACAGGAATTGACTTGACACCGTTCGATGAGGATGACTACACAAGTCTGGCTAGGCACAACTTAAATGGCCGCCAGATCAAAAATACAATCGGCACAGCGCAAGCTCTCGCGGTCAATAAGGGCGAACCGCTCAGCATGCGCCACATTCGGGAGGTCCTCAATGTACAGCAGAATTTTGAGCAGGATCTAAAGGGTGGCACCGGGTACCAGGAGGCCATGCGTAGCTACTTTTAATGAGTGGCTTCTCCAACGCCTCCTTTCCAATAGCTATTCCAGATTGACTGGTAGCTACTTATGTAATGAGATCATTATGGAAAGGAGCAAGGTTGATGGTTTTATCTGGGCTGAAATGAGGATTGTTATTTGACCTGAGCCTCACCCCATATCCCCTTCTTAGTCTGAGATGTAACAAATGTGGTTTGACAGTTGGAGGGTTACGGAGGTTTTACGGATACTAGGCTAGATGTGAGAAAAGGGGCGTTGCTGTGTTTGCAACTCAACCTATGGGGCAGGGTATGGATAGATCGGCGGTAAATCAATGGTAGTGCATAATTCTTCTTTTCCTCTATTCCATATGCGTTGGTGGAACAGATTATGTTGGTATACGAGCGTGAAGCACGATCATAACATAAGTGAGATAACATCATATACCATCTCCTTGCGAGTTTCACCGAGTTTCACCGAGTTTGTAGTTCGGGATCGATTCGATTAGCATCTACCAGTCGGCCAGCATAGCGAGAAAAGAAAAGGGAGGACGGAGCTCGACATTTTCTTGTTAATTAGCTAGAGGGCAGTGCTTTAATGCGATCCATTTTACCTAGACTACTCAAGCCATTACTTTGTCTGCCCTTTTAAGAGTACCAATTGTAAGATTAAACTAGAGCCATCCTAAGCGCCTACATAAGGGGCTTGCCTAATAGACGCTGATGATAGTTCCAGCTGACTGCTTTGTGATTTATTGTGTAGAAGTAAACTGCTCGGTTATAAATTAGAGAATGCCCTTAAATATCTCCATAGGTTATGTTGTTATTTTCATGATTGAATACCTCACATAATATTAGCTACCAGCATTTAGTAGATGAAGGAGAAAGACGAGTGGTTCTTATTCGTTGCGGTTTTCGTTCTCAAATATTGATGCTATAAAGGCCCTGCAGAGCATTAAATTAAATTGGAATTGTCAGATGTGTACTGTTATTTACCAAAGAAAAATAAGACGGCGGAAGTCTGGGTCCTCAATAATACATATACTCATTGGATACCTACCTAGGTAGATATCTAGGGTATCATATCCGCCAAACTGCCTATAGATGACATGGCACTGGGACTTGAAGCAAATTTCAAAGGCTCTCCTTTTAAAAAACGCCGTTACCAATGCAGCCACTTGTATTCCTCACTTAGATCGTTCCCTTTCACCGATTTCGAAACCGCCTGTTAGAAATCCATGGCACTTTCGCCAACCCCTTCATCATCTCCGAAGTCATCGGCATCTCCTCCATCAAAGTAGGCCTCGGCGTCATAATCACCGCCCTCATCATCACCATAGTCATCATCCTCTTGAGACAGCTCCTCTTCCTCCTCATCCAGATCGATGTCTTCCTTATTTTCGGCGTCTTCGTTGTCTCCCTCTTTTAGCGCGGCCTCTATCCTTGCCTTGCGTTCCTCCTCTGTCTCATTCTCGCGCCGTCTACGGGAAGTAAGCCCATCAACGTCGTCATCACTAGCGAACGGGTCGCCGTCTACTACAACAACCTTGCGTTTGGCGCCTCTCTTTTCGTGCACAACCCCATTCCCAGCACTCAAGTAGCCGCCCTTAAGCCCGCCTGTATCCCTGCCGTAGAGTGTGGCCCATAGCTCTTCGGGGAAAAAGGCTTTGACGTACTTGTCGGCGCGCCTTTTTAATTCGGGAAGCGAGCGCGTCTGGTCCTCGAACTTATTGCTGTACAAGGGGACAGCACGAAAAGGGTCAACGGTGGCGCGGCTCTTGACGCCGAAGCGTGCGTTGATCTGCGCCTGTCCGTAAGTGCGGCGCACGGGGTCGGTGGGTTTCGAGGCGGCGGCCTCGTCGATAGTCGTCGTCAGGTGCCGGTGTGTATAGAAAGGTGTGCTGTGGAAGGATTTGCGGAATGCGACAAAGGCGGCGACGGAGCGCTCTTCGAAGGTGTCAAGCGGGGGGGCGTCGGGAGGTATGTATGTTTTCTGTAATGAAACAGGCCATTAGTATCCTGGCCAACTTTTCCGTATGATATATGATATATGATATGATATATATATATATATAGGCACTTACTGGGTATGTCTCCTGGGGTTTCTCGTCAAACTGTAGAGTTGGATCGTCAGCGCCGGGCATTCCCTGGGGACCCGTTTTCCGGGTCGCCCCGAAACCACCGCGGCCTCCTCGGCCTCCTCTGCCTCCTCTACCGCGGCCTGACATTTTGAAGCATTGAGTGTGTCTCTTTCGAGGGTGGTTAGGAGGTCGCTGCTGATAATTGGGGAAGATGGTATAAATCACAACTGTCGTCAGATCGAAAATCGATCTTTGTCAAAATTTTGGCGGGGACTTTGGTGGAGCTGGGAGCTTTGTCGGCGGGTACGTATCGTTATGTACCTACATACATGTAAGGACTTACATACCTCGATTTACCCCGCATACATTAGATGTAGATTGGATTGATATGTTATATGTACCTCAGTAGGTGCCTAGCCGGTAGGTACATGTACCTAAGCAGCCTAAGGTATGACGGGTACCTCATAAACCCCCACTAAAGCACCCCGGACCAGGTGAAGAAAATCCGCCAACGCGTTAATAAATATAATTTCTTAAAATTTATAATACTCGGGCTTATTTATACTATATTTTAATAATTATAATTGGTAAATTATAACTTTACTTATTAATAATAATAATATAATATAACTTTTTTTATATTTAAAAGTAATAATTTTTTTTAATTATTTATAAAAAATATTATATAATAAAAAAACTATTTAATTTATTTTATTATAAGCTTTAATTATTTATTATTTATAAATTAATGTTATTATTATTATAAAAGTTAATTTTTTTATTAATTAATAAAAATAAATTTTAAAAAATAAAAATATATTTATATTAAAAAGTTATATTTTATTATTAATATTAAAAATAACTAATTATTAAAAATAATTAAAATTTACACCTTATAAAATTTATAACTAAGTTTATTTATATTTAATATATTTTTTTAATTAACTTTATATTAGCTATTTTTATTAATTAATATACTTTTTATTTAAGTTTTAAATAATATTATTTAAGTTATTAAACTTAATATAATAATTTTACATTTAACCTTTTAATTTTCTTATAATTTATAACATTTAATACTTATTATTATAAGTTATTAGCTATTTTATTAACTTAAATAAAAATATTATAAACTATTATTAATTAATTTTAAATTAAAAATTTATAAAGTTATATAATAAAAAATATTACTTTTTATTAAATTTTATTAATAATATTAATAATAATAAAGGAAAATTAAAATAATAAAATAATTATAATAGTTATAACTAAAGTTATTTATAACTTAATAACATTAAAATTAATGTTAAGGCATAATATTTAATATTTTAAAATAAAAGTTATTAATTTATAAAACGTTAAAAATGTTTTTTATTACTTAAAAAAAAATCTTAAGCATTTTAATAAATATAATAAAAAGATTTTTAAAAATATTAAAATCTTAATTATATAATAGCTTAATAAAAATAAAGATTTTATTATTTAATTTATTAAAAAGCTTAAATATTACCTTATAAAATTATATAGCTTATAATACTTTACTATTTTTTAAAATAAAATAAAAAAGTACTTTATATAATTAAAAAAAATAAATTACTTAAAAAGTTATATAATAAGGGATTAAAAAAACCTTAAAAATTAAAGAATTTTTAGTTAAAAGGTTAACTTTAAGTTTATAATAATTAAAAGAAAAGGTATTAAAAAATAATAACCTTAAAAGCTTTAATTTAAACGAAAATAATTAAAAGAAATTATTTAATAAAAATAATAAAAAAGATAATAAAAATAATAATAAAAAGATTTATTTTATAAATGTAAAAAAATAACTATTATAAGAAATAATAAACGCTTTAAAATAAAAAACTTACCTTATAAAAAAAAGTTTTATTTTATAAAAGAAGGTATAAATTTTAAAAATAAAAATAAAAGCTTTAACTAAGCTTTAAAACTTATAATTAAAGGTTAAAAGGGTTAATATAATATAAGCTATTTTAATTTTAACTTAAAAATAAAAATTAATAAGCAATAATAACTTGTTAAAAATATTATGTAAATTTATAATAATATTAAACAACTTATTATTAAAATAAATATTTTTAAAAATAATAGAAAAATTAAAGAAATAATTACTAAGATAATTATTATTAATATTTCCTAACACTTTTAATATTTAATATAAAATAATAATAATACTTTAATAATAATTACTATGAAAAAGCTATTAGCTTTAATTAACTTTAAAAATAAAAATATATAAAAGTTTGTTAATATTTAAATGCTTAAAAAAAAGTTTAATAACTTTAAAAATTTTATAAACTTTAATAAAAAAATCTTAACTTTTAATTTAAAATAATTTATACTAACCTTTATAAAAAGGCTATTAATATTAAAGGATAAATTATAATAAGTTATTATATTATTAATTACCATTTCTATAATTACTTTAGTTTTAAAAATAAATAATATAACTATTTAAATAAATTAAAAGGTTTTTAATATAAATATTTTTTATTTTAAATTAAAGTTTAAAAAAGGAAAAAATAATTAATGGTATAAAAATAAAACTAATTATTATAATAATTTTTATATATAAAAGTAATATATATATAAGGCTATTAATACTAGTATTATTTAAGAAAAGGTAATTTTTAATAATATATACTTATTATTTAATAAAAATGTTTTTAATTAATGGTAAATATATTTATTAAATAAGGAAAAAAAATAGTTAAAAATAAGCTTAAATAATTTTATTAAGGATATTTTTAAAAAAATATAACATTAAGCTTAACAAAATAATTGTATAATTTAAAAATATTATATATACTTTAAAAAAATTAAAAATAACTACTTTTTTAAAGTATTTATTAATACCTTATTTAAATATATTATAATTTAAAATAATATTAAGGATTTTTAAAAGCTTATATAATTATATTAAGCTTTATTATTAACTTTATAAAAGTTATTACCAATTTTTATTAAGCATATATAAAAAATAGCTTAGCTTAAATTTATTATTAAAAAGGAAAAATCTTTATAAGTAAAATTAAAAGGCTTTATTAAAGGTAATATAACTTTATAAATAAATTAAAACTTTAATAAAGAATATAATAATTTTTAAAACGAAGAAAAGGCTTATTAAACTAATCTTTAAAAATTAAAACCTTTTTAAAATAAAGGTTATTATAATAATTAATATAATTAATAACCTTTATAAATAAATTGTAATATTTAAAACCAATTTTTAAAACTAATATTTAAGAATAATAAAAGCTTATTTAAGCTTGTTTTTAAGGCTAATAGGCTTAAAGGTTAAAGTGTTAATAATAAAGGATATATATAATTTAATAATTAATATAATTGTAAATCTTTTAAATATTAATATTTTAAGAAAAAGTTACTATAAGGTAAAAGAACTTTTATATACCATATTAATAAGGTTATTTAAAAACATTAAAAAAATGCTTAGGATCGAATTAATTAATTAATAGTTAAAAAATATATCTTAGTTTTAAAAGAAAAAGTAAAGGTTAAAGTTAATAAAGAAATAAAGTTTATATATAAAAAGAAATATTACTTTAATAACTTATATTTTATATACTTTATAAGCTTTAAAAATAACCTTATAAAATGTTTAATAGCTTTAAATATAAGTGTTATAACATTTTAAGCGATTATATATAAGGAATTATTAAGCTTAATTTATATATATTATAAAATATTATTTATTATAAAAATTACTTTATAAATATACGAGAATATTAAATAATATTAATAATATATTTAATAAGTTAAATGTTTATTATTTATTAAATTTAGCCTTAACTTATAATTATTTACTATAGTTAAAATTTAATTAGTAATAAAATAAATAGTTAAAGCTAGTTTTACACTTAAATAAAAATTTAAAAGTTTTTAAAAAAACTTTATATTTTAAAATAAAAGTTAAATTTAATTTAAAGGCTTTTAATGTTTAGGTTTATATAAATATAAAAAGCTTAAGCATTATAATAAATTATAAATGGATTAATTAATAAGTAAAAAATCTTATCTTTTTAAAAATTAACTTTATATTGTTAAAAAAAGTTTAACTTTTATATTAAAAAATTAGTAAATAATATAAAAATTTATAGCTATTTTTAAGTTATAGCTTATATTTTAAAAAGCTTAGTTTTTAAAATGCTAATAAGGATTAATTTTATAACTAAATATAACATTAAACTTAACTTTTTTTAAAGAAACTATTTTTTTAAGTTAGTTTTTAATATAAAAGTTAAAGGAGAAATTAATAATATACTTAAAGCTTTAATAATTTTTAAAGCAATTATTATAATTAAAAAGCTAATAATACTTATAATAGGAAAAACCTTAATATAAGTTAACTATATAAACTTATTTAAGCTTATTAATTATATTAATAAATTAGCTTAATTATATTATTTTAACTTAATATATAAGGTAGTATTTAATGTTATAATTAATAGGTTTATTATAAAAAAAGTATTAATAAGTAATAATAAAGCTTAGCTTATAACGATTTAAAAGAATTAATAATTAAGGAAAATTTTACCTTATAAAAAAGGCGTATAAACTTAACTAATTAATTAGAAAGATTTAAAAAGTTATTAAAATAAAGATTTAAACTAAAAGAAATAAAATAATCTTTTAAATTATTTATTTAATAAAAATCGATAAGAATTTAATAATTATTATATTAAAATATTTTTTAAAATAAGTTTTATTAAACTTATAAATAAATAATCCTTTATTTAAAATAACGTTAATAAAAAGCTTAACTACTTTAAGCCTAATTTTTTCATACCCTTTTATAAAATTAATAAACTTAAAAATATTTTTATTATTAAGTTTAAAGTAAAGGTATTTATTAATATTTTCAAATTTAAAATAGCTATTAAAGTTTAAACCTTAATAAACAAATATAATATTTTTTAAAATAAGGATATAATGCTTATATTAAAGAATAAGAAAATATATATTAATTTTATTAATAATTAATAGTAATAGTTAAAGCTAATAAAAGCTTATTTATTAAAAATAAAGTATTACTTTTTCCTTAATAAAGTTAATAATAGCTTTTATATTTAAGGGAAAATGTTTTATAAAATTTAACTAATGTTTATTACTTATTTTATATTTATTATATAAAAAAAGATTAATAATAAAGAAAAGAAATATATAATGGCTAATTTTAAGCTATTAAATTAAATAATTATCCCTAATATATATTTCTTACCTAATTAAAAGGATATAATAAGAAATATAATAAGCTATTATTATTTTACCTTTATAAATATTTTTAGTTTTTTTTTAATTATTTATAAGAAAAAAACATAGTAATAAAATAATTATTATTAGCTATAAAAGGTTAAAACGCTTACACATAACTTTAATAAGTTTTAAAAACTTTTTAACGTTTACTTAATAATTTATAAATAAGCTATTTAAAAATTTAAGCTTTATTAAAGCTTATATTAATAATATTATTATCTTTAATAAAATTGTTAAAAAATATCTTAAATATTTAAAGCAAATTTTAAAGATTTTAAATAAAGCTTAAATTTATATTAACCCTTATAAATTATTTATAACTTACCCTATTATAAAATTATTAAAATATATTATTAATAGTAAGGGAATTTTAAAAATTAATAATAAGATTAAAGCATTTAAAAAGCTAAGCTTTTTTAATACTTTAAATATTTTAAAGACTTATTTAAATATGTTTAAATGGCTAAAAAAAAAATAGTTTAATATAAAGTTAAAATAGCTTTATTATAAGCTTATAAAATAGCTTTATTAATAAAAATAAAAAAAAGGCTTATTATTAATTAAAGTTTTTAAGTAAATTAGGTAAATATATATTGTTAAGGTTAAATTTAAACTTATTAATAAAGAATTAAAAGCTTTTAAAAAGCTATAAAAACATCTTTACACTTAATATATTATATATTATAATAATTGTAATAGGCTTATTTTTATAAAAGTAAATACTTATTTTAAAGCTTAAAAAGTTATAATATTTTAATTAAACATTAATTAAGATAAAAAATTAACATTAGGAAAAGATATTCCTATTAATTTAATTAAGCTTATTTTATTTATATTTAAAATTACTATAAAAACTAAGAAAAAATATAAATTAATAAAATTAAAAATAATAGCTTTTATATAAGTTTACTATAAAAATAAGAAATTATTAATATTTATATTATTTTTAATAATAATATTTATAAACTATTTAATTATTAAAGGGATAATTAATCATATATTTATTAAAATAATAAACTTAAATAAGGTTAACCTTAAATTAATTAACACTATATCGTTTTTATTATAATTTAACCTTAATATTATATATATTTTTAAATTGTTAAATATGGTATTAAATGCATTTTTAAAACTTTTAATAATAATTAAAGAAGAGAAATTAGCTTTTTTTAAAGTAAGTAAACTTAATAATATTTAAAAAGACTTTAATATAGCTTATTTTCTTAAAGAAAATAAACTTAACTTAAATATTATAATAATAGTAATTAGTAATAGGTTTAAAGATTAAATTATTAAAGGATATATTATTAATTTTAAATATAATAAAGTTTATTAAATCTTATAAAATAAAGTTAAAAAAGAGTTAAAGATTATTAATAAATAAGCTAAGGAATAATATAATAATATTAAGGAAAGCTTAAAAAAATTACTAAAATTAAATTAAGTAAAGGTATAAAGCTTAATTATAAAATTAAATACTTAACACCTTTTATCTTAAAAAATAACCTTTTATATTATGTTAATTTAAAAGGTAATAAGGATTTTTATATATTAAAAACCTATGTAAAGCTTATCCTTAAGTTAATATATAATAAAAAGTATTACTTTAGTAAAAATAAAATAATAAATAACTTATAAGGTATTTATTTTTTTAGGAAATATTAATATATTAAATAGTTTTATTAATACTATCTTATATATTATAAGAATTAATAGGATTAATAACCATTACTAAAACATTTAATGCTTATTTAAACATTTAATATTTCTTATTATATAATTATATTAAATATTATAACTAATATACTTAGTATTAACTTTATTAAATATTATTAAAGAATATAAGGTTATAAAAAATTTAACGCCTTATTAATAATAACTTATAAAAGCAGTAAAAAAATCTTATTAATTTTAAAAAATAAATGTTATATTATTAAAAATTAAGCTTAAGTTATTTTATTAAGTTTATAAATAGCTAATTAAAAATTACTAGTAAATATTATTTATAATTAAAATCTTAAGTAAATATTAAACTTATAAAGAAAAATATTTACCTTATTAAGGATAAATATGTTATTTTTAACTATTTATTATTTATAAATTAATAAAGCTTTTAAAAGGAAAAATTAAACTATAAAAATTACTATTTGTTTTTATATAATTATTAATCCTAATATTCCTTAAACTATTATTATAGTTAAATTATAATATTACCTAAATAATTTTTTAACTAATTCATTAGGAAAAAGCCTTAATAAATTAGTTTTAAAATTTTAACCTTGCTTAGTACTTAATATTTTAAATAGTTAAAAAGGTAAAGTAATTTTTAATAAAGCTAAAAAAGCTTTTAAGGTAAAAAGACTTAAAGAAACTACTTAGTTAATAAATATAGTAGGAGTAATAACTAAAAAACGATATAATAATAAATATATTTTAATAAAGCTTAAAATAAAAGATATTATTTATTTATATTTTTATAAGGATTATTACTTATTTAATAAGTTTAAAAAGAAATGGTTATTAATTAAAGCAAAACCATTTAAAATAATTTGTAAAATCTTACCTTTAATATATAAGTTAAATTTTTTTAATATTTAAAAGGTTTACCTTATAATATTATTAGTATAGCTTTATAAACCACTTTAGGGATAAAACCCTTTTAAAAAAACTATTTTTAAGCTTAAATTAGTGGCTATTAATCTTTACAAAGAATTAAAATAGGAAGTTAAATACTTTATTAATAAGCATATTAAGTAATATGTAAAAAAGCTTAAAGTTTAATATTTCTATTAATATTTAAGTTATATAGTTAAAAATAATTAATAAAAATTATAAAATAAGCTTTAAAAAATAGCTCTTAAATTATTAGTTATATATAAGCGAGAAAAGCCTTTAAATTGGCTTAAATTATATAAATAAAAAGGCTTATTATATTTAAAAAACAATTATAATTAAGGCTTTTTAAGCCTAATAAAAATTTTAATTAAAATAATTAAATAATCTTTAATAAGTTAAACTACTTTAGTAATAAAAAGGGATTTTTTAATCCTTTATATTTTAATTATTATATAATGGTTAATCCTTAACATTAATATATTAATTTCCTTGTTAATTTTATTAATTTCGAATTTTAAATAAAAGGGAAATTGTAAATAACTATTATTTAAAAAATCACTTATTAAATCTTATTAAAACTTTAATTTTTATCTTTTATAATTTTTTATTATTTAAAAATACTTATTAAAGATTTTATTATTAATTATAAAATAAATATAGTATTTATTATTAACTTAAAAAATCCTTAAGGATTTAAATTAGTTAATTTATAACTTAATATTATTAAAAATAAACCTAAGAATAAAATAATTATTAATTAACTTATTAAAAATATTAAAAATAATTAATAGGAGTAATCTTATAAGGCTTAAAATTTATTAAAGGAAATTAAAAGTTTAAATTTAAACCTTAGTGTTTTAATGTTATTTACAATCCCTATATTATTTAAAGAAATGTTTATAATAACATTAGTAATAAAGCTATTAATGCTTATAGCTTATAATAAAACACTTATAAAAACTTAGCTAAAATATATCGATTTATTTATATTAACTATGGCTTTAAAACTTATAAACTTTAAGTTATATATTAAAAATAATCTTATAAAAAATTTTAAACTTACTCACATTTAAAATATTAAAACTTAAGAATAAAATAATAATATAAAGTAATTAATTATTAAGAATAAAAAGAATTAAGCTTTAAGTAATATAAAAATAAACTTATATAACTTTATTCTTAACGATAATATTAGTATTTATTAAAATAAAAATACCTTATAATAATTAAATAATATTTTATAAAATAAGCTTAAGAAAAATTAGGAAAACGATTTAAACGTTAAATAAATTAAAGAAATTAAAAGGACTTAATAAAACCTTATTAACATTAATTTAATAGTTTTTAAAAGGGTTTTATATTTACGAAAGTTATTATTAAGCATTAAGTTTAATAGATTAATTAAAAAGGCAACCCTTAGAAAATCCTTTAAAATTAACTTTAAATAAAAAGTAAAATATAAGGATAAAAAAATAATAATTATTATTTATAAAGGCCTTAAGAATAAAATCTCTTATTTAATCCCAACCGGAGGTTTTTTACGCTAGAACTCGATTTGGAAATTACTATGGGAAATGATAAGGTAAATGATAAGGTAATTGATAAGTAATTGATAAAAAACTGATAAGTAATTGATAAGGGAAAATAAAAAAGACCTTTAATTTTAATAAAATTAATGCTCCACCAATTCTAACGTTACAAAAATGAAAAAAGTACCATTAGATAGCGCATTCAATTCCGCACATTCTGATTTTGGGTGCACGATCGTAGCCATTCTATAGCCCGAGATAATTGAGTTTGAAATGATAGGGTTAATTTGAAAGTCCCGAAAGCTTTGAGCCATTGGATCCACTGGAGCTTTAAGCCACTGGAGCCACTGGAGCCACTGGAGCCACTGGAGCTTTAAGCCACTAGAGCCACTAAAGCCACTAAAGCCACTGAAGACTTTGGAGCTATTAGAGCCACTGGAGCCACTGGAGCTTTGAGCTATTAGAGCCACTAAAGCCACTGAAGCCACTGGAGCCTTTGGAGCTATTAGAGCCACTAGAGCCACTGAAACTTTGAGCTATTAAAGGTTAATAACTTCTATATATATAAAATTTAATATCTCTACTAATCCTTTATTTAAAAATTCACAAAAATTATAAGTAAATTAAGATTTAAATTCTTATTCGAATGATATAAAATGCACGTGACTAGCCCCTTTTGTTAAAGAGTTATTAAAGATTAAAAAGAAGGTTTTAAAATTAAAAGGTATATAATTATAATTACGTATAAATTCTATCATATAATCGTAATGGCGTAATGGTAATAATCGTAAAATTAAAAATTAAAGCTTAGGTTCGATCCCACGTAAAGTAAAAATTAAAAAAAATAATAAATAAATAAAAAAGTAAATAAAAAATAAATAATTAATTAATTAAATAAATAAATAAATAAAAAATAAATAATTAATTAAATAAATAAATAGATAAATAAAAAATAGATAAATAAATAAATAAATAAATAAATAAATAAATAAATAAATAAATAAATAAATAAATAAATAAATAAATAAATAAATAAATAAATAAATAAATA
>KZ112645.1:0-14596 GCA_002120305.1 Hypoxylon sp. CO27-5 | reverse complement strand
TAAATAAATAAATAAATAAATAAATAAATAAATAAATAAATAAATAAATAAATAAATAAATAAATAAATAAATAAATAAATAAATAAATAAATAATAAAAAATAAAGAAAAGTTAAAAAAATTTAAAAAGAATTAGAAAAAAATATAAAAAAAGTATTAAAATAAAAAAAATTTAAAAGTCACAGATTTAGCCTCCGGTTGGGATAATACCTTTTTTTCTACCTTTTTTTTCTAATTTAAAACTTAAGTTAAAACCCCTATAAATAGCCTTCCGCGAGGAAAAATTTTTGAACCTTTTTTTTATTTTTAAAAAATCACGGCCCTGCTCCTCGCTAAGGCTCGGGTTCGGGGGATTTTTAAAAAATAAAAAAAAGGTTCAAAAATTTTATTTAATAGCTTTTATAATAATAAGAATTTAAAAAAGCTTATATTAAAAGAAATAATAATTAAATATATAATTATTAAATTTATTAATACTTTAAAAGAGCTGCTAATTAATATGCTTAAAAATATTAATAAATTTTTTAACATTAATTATAAAAACACTTTTACCTTTTATTTAATAATACATAATATTTAAATTATATTAACCATAGTTATAAAGGCTTATTATAATAAAAATGGTTATTTAAAAGGTATTAAATTATTTATTAAAGCTATAATATTACTATTTTATTATTATAAGGCTTATTATATTTTAAATTTTATAATTATAAAATGGCTAATATATTTAAATCTTTTTAATTTAACTTAACTTAAAGGATTAATTATAAATTTAACCTTAGGCTTAATTATTATTATTATTAACTTGTAAAAGAACTTTAAAGGGTTAAAGGGTTTATTATAAAATAAATATAACTTTAAAATTTTTAAGCTATTAAAAAATAATAGCTTTATTATTTATAAAGCTTTAATAAATATAATTAAAAATTACCTAACAAATTATTAAATTATTATTAAATAAATAGCTTAATATATTATAAATATAATTATAAAGAAGTTAAATAAAAATGTTAATTATAAGATTAAAGGTTTTAAAGTAGTTTAATAGTTAACTTAAGTAATATTTATTAAAGAAAAGTAAATTTTATTTATAACCTTTATAATTTTATTAGTTAAAGCTATTAAATTAACTATTAAAAGTGGTAAAAAGCTTAAGTAACTTAAGAAATACCTTGTAATAAGCTTTAAATTAGGCTTTATTACTAAAAGAATTTATTATTAATTATAAATATATTAAGGTATTTAAAAAGGTTATTATAAGGCTTATTATTAATTAAATTAATTAGGATAAAATCTTTTTAATTAAAAGGGAAATATTAAGGATAATTAGCTATTAAAAATGGCTAAGATTTATACTTTATAAAATTTATAGCTAGGTTTACTTATATTTAACATACTTTTTTAATTAGCCTTATATTAGCTATTTTTATTAATTAATATACTTTTTATTTAAGCTTTAAATAATATCATTTAAGCCGTTAGGCCTAACGTGATAATTTTACGTTTAACCTTTTAATTTCCTTATAATTCGTAACAATTAATATATATAAAAAAATAAAAAAAAAATTATTTTATTTATATAAGCTAATAATATAAATTTATGTAATATATATATAATATAATTATTAAGGATAAGTAGTTTATATTATTTCTTTTATTATAGCTTTTTTTTATAAGAAATATTTATTTTATTTAATAATTTATAATTATATAATTAATTAAATTAGTAAAAGTTATTATATATTTTTATTCCTTAATTATTTAATTAAACTATTAAGCTTATATGTTTTTATTAAATTAAGGGATAAATTTATTAATGGTTTTTAAATTATTTTAATAATATTAAATTAAGAAAAAATATAAAAATATATTAATAATATAAGTTATATTTTAAAATATATTATCCTTTATTATAATGTGGCTTATTTTAATAAAATGTTATAAATTTAAATTTTAAAGGTAATAATATATAAAAAGTTAATAAGTTAGCTTTATTATTAATTTTATAATTAAATTAATTATTAAAAAAAGATAAAAGTTAACCTTATAAAAATTTAAAGGCTAATAATATAAAACCTTTTATTAAATAACCTTATAACAAATTGTTTAAAGCCTTTTAATTTAAACGATTTTATGGAAAATTTCTTAAAAATCCTTAGCTTTAAATTAACAAAGTAATTAATTAATTATTAATTATATATTAAATGAAATAAAATTAAGTAATAAAAAGGAAATATAAGGAGTAATAAATTATATAATAACTTTAATTTACTTATGAATTAAATCTTAAATTTTAAAATGAAAATGTGTTTTATTTAGCTAATTTAAATAATTTGTTTAGTAATAAAATAATTATTATTAAAAAAGTTTAAGCTATAAAAGATATAAAAGAAATTAAAAATAACCTTTAATATATAAAAATATTAAGGTATTTTTAAACTATTAAATAATAAATGATAATTAATTAAAGTAATATTAATTTATTAAGGTTAAAAATGTTTAAGTTAACTTTTTATATTATAACTTAATATATATTAAAAAATATAAATTTATTTTATATATGTTATTATATTTGGTAAATTTCCTAATTAATATTAAAACTTTAATTTAAAACTTAATATTTAATCCTTATATTTAAAAGAGGTAACTTATTTTATTATAATATTATAATTACCATTATTAATGTTATTAATGGATAATAATAATAGGCTAAGTGTTAAGTTATTATTAAAACTATTTTAATAATAAATCTTTTAACTTTAATAAAATCTTTTATTATTAGTAATATCTTTATTTTTTAACTTATTTATATTATAAATTAAGTAAATTATTTCTTTTTAAATAATATTAAAATATTAAGTATAATTTTTTATATTATAATTAAATTATAATTATTTTTTACTTTTAAAGTTAATTATTAACTTATTATTTTAAGCCTTAGTTAAAAAAGAAATAAAAAGTTAAGATAAAAAATAAATAGTTATTATAATAATAATTAGTATATTTTTAAGATTTTTTAATTAGTAAATAATAACTTTAATAAGATTAGCTTATACTTTAAAAATTTATAATATTAAGTTATAAAAGAAAAACTAAGTAAAATATATAAAGAGAAATTTATAAATAATATTATAGAATTTTTAACATTTATAATTATAATATAAACTTTTTTATTTAAAGAAATATTAAAGTTATATATAAAATATATAAGTTATTATTTTATATTTTCCTTTTTTTAATTTTAGGATTAAAATAAATTTCTTATAATTAAATATCTTATAAATATTAAGATAAAAAAGTATTATATTACCTAATTTATTAATTTTAGGTATTATTAATAAATTAAAAAAGTATTAGCTTATTTTATTATTAATAAACTAAGAGTTAATAGTTTTAAGGATAATATATATTTAATTAAGGTTATAAAAAATTGTAAGATTTAATAGCTTTTATTATAATTATAAGTGGCTTTTATACTTATTTTAAATAAGGTATAAAGTTTTAAATATAGGATAGAATAAATGTGAAAAAAGTATTAAGGGAAAGGTAATTTTTTATGTAAAAATATTTAATGGTTAAAGGTAGGAATAATAGGATAAGGCTTTATATAATAATTAATTATAATTATATTAATTTAATAAGTATTAAATTTATTTAAAGAATTTATATTAATATGAAAATAATAGGTTTTTTTATAAAAAATATTATTAAATGGTTATAAAATAGGTGTTATAGTTAATAAGTTTAAAAATAAAGTAAAGTAGGTTTTAAGTTTAATATTTAAATGGTTTAAAGTATTTATTTTTTCGTTTTAAGTTATATTATTTATAGTTTATTTTTCATTAAATAAAATATTATTAGCTATAATATAATAGGTATAATAAATTAAATTATAATTTATATTTTTATTATTTAAAGTAAAAAAACGTAAAAGTAAGTTATAAGCTTTAAAATATTTAAAATAATAAATATTAATATTAAATAAATAAGTTATAGTTAAAATATTATTATTAATATTTTTAAAAAGTAATATAATTAGCTTAAATTTTAACTTTAAATTTAATATAATATTATATTATATTATATATAATATAAAGAATATATAGTTATATATTATATAGTTAAAAATAAGTGTTAAAAATTAAAAGGCTTATAATTAGTAATAAAACTTATTTATACGTAATTAAATTAATAGGAAAAGCTTTTTAAGTTACGTAACTTATTACGTAATTATTAAAAGCTTTTAAAGCTAAAAGGCGTTAAAAACGCCACGTGCTTTAAAGCCTTAAAAGCTTTAAGGCTTTTATAAGGATTAAATTAATATAAGAAAGATTATATAAAACCTTTTATAAAGTTTTTTAGCAATTAATTTAAGCTTAAAGCTAAATATACTTATTAAGTTTTAATACTAATCATTGTTATTTTTAAACTAAATTAACGTGTGATAATAAGGTAAATGTTAAATTTAAAGTAAAGTATTTATTATTTAAAGTAAGGCTTTTTAAAAACATGTGATATTTATTTAAAAGATTTAAAAATAAATTTATATATAATATATTAAATATTAAATATATTTAAATAAAACTTATATTATTAGGATTATATAATTAAGTATTTTTAAATAATATAAATTTTATTTAAATTATTCCTTTTAATTAAAAGTTATTATAATATAAGCTATATATATATTTAATAAATAAAGGTTACATTATTTAATATATTATAAATTTATATATATATAGTTAATAATATATTATAAATTTAGTATTAACTAATAATAATAAATATATATGGTTAAGATTTATATTTTATAAAATGGCTAATTAAGGTAATTTAATTTTAATAATATAAATTTTATTAAAATATATTGTTTTTTAGTTATAAAAGTTAGTTAAAAAGGTAAATAATAATTAAAGCTTTATGTTATATAAAGCTAATATATAATTACTTTTTACTTTTTAAATTTAAGGATATAAGGTATTATTAAATTTAATTTATATTATAATTTTAAATTAAATTAATAATATAAACTTACTTTCTTTAATATGTTAAAAGCTTTTTAAGTTTTAATTATAATAGGAGTTAATAAATTGTAATTTAATTATTTTAAGCTTAAGTATTTTATTTTAAATATAAACTTATTTCATTTGGTAATATTTATTATATAATATTTTAAGTTTATATTTAGCTTTTATCACTTTATAATTAAAGTATATATTAATTATTCTTTTTTATTTATTTATTTTCTTTGTAATATATATAAGTGGCTTGTTAAAAATAGGTTAAATAAATGATTTAATATAAGATTTTAAAAAAGGATTAAATTATTTATATAGCTTAATTATTAAAGGGGTTAAAATTATTAAAAATTAATTTTAATTAAACTTAGGTTAAATAAGTTATAAATTTTTATTAGTTAGTAATAAAGATATATTAAGATTAAATTAAATAAAGCATTTAATATTAAAATATATAAATAGTTTATTAAGATTTAATATTAAATAATATTTAAAAGCTTAGTATAAGATTAATTAGCTATGGTTAAATTAAATTATAAGTTTAATATTAAGGTATAAGGTAAATATTTAGTTAAGGTTAAGTTAAAAGTATAATTTAAGGTTTAAGTATATAAATATTTAATATTAATTTAAATATAAATATAATTTAAGATATAAGTTTATAAGTAATTAATTAAGATTAAAATTAAATTAAACAAAGGTTTAATTTAAGTTAAATTAAGTAAAAGGTTAGTTATTATTAGCTTAAAAGGGGAGTTTATAATAATTAATAAATGATTAATTAAATTGGGTTTATATATTAAAGCTAAGGTTAAAATTTATATATAATTTATTAAAATTAAATTATATATAAACTTAATTAAAGATATTTTTTCTTTTATTTTCTTATATTAATAAATTTAATAAATAGGAATATTGGAATTTTTATAATAATTAAAGGAATATTTATTTCTAAATAAACTTTTTAAATTATAACTTATTTTTATTTTATTTTATTTTAATAATTTTGTTTTAATTTATTTAATAATGAATAAATTAAATGTTAATTAAATATAAAAAATTAGTTATATTGGTATAATAGTATATATATAAGATAATAGAATAATAAGGAAAAGAATATTAAAATAAAAATAAAATAAAAAAAGTATATTAAATTTAAATAAAAATTAAGATTTTTTAATTTATAACTATATTATTATATAGCTTATTTATTTAAATAATTTATATAAGGTTGTTTTATTATAAAGAATGAAAAAAAGAATTAAAAATTATATATTATATTATATTATTATAAAGACTTAATAAATTAAATTTATAAATAAATAAAAAGGAATATATTAAAATATAAAAATAATATAGCCTTATATATAATTTTAAATGAGCATTTTATAGCTTAAAAATACCTAGTATAAATGTTATTTTTAAAAGTTTAGTTTATAAGAAAATGATTATTATTTAATAAATAGTTATTTTCCTATAAAATAAACTTTTAAAGGTAACATTTATATAAATATTAATAGAAACTAATGAAAATAATTTAATTGTTTTTTTAAAAATTAAAATAAAAATATAACTTTTTTATAACCTTTAATAATTTTTTTTAACTTTTTTAAGCTTTAATAAAACTATTATTAGTTTAATAACTAATGGTTTTTATAACTTTATTATTAAAATATAATTATATAATATTAAGTTATATAATATACCTTACAAAGTTATTTTTATATTTAAACTTAAATATTATTAATTAATTTAGAATTAATTTCACTTATAATAAGTTATGTAATTAATTATATTTTATTATATATATAATAAATCTTATTTATTTAATATTTATAATTTATTAATAAATATAATTTTTATAATTATAAAATTAAAAAAAAAGGAATATACTTATATAATTATTATAAAGTTTAATAATATAAGGTTAAGAATTTTAATTTAATAAAGTTTATATCTTTTACTTTATTTTGTTTTTATTTATAATATAATAATTAATTTTATATTCTTTTATTATCTTTATTAAAATATAATTATAATTTAAAATTATAATATCTTTTTTTCCTTAAATATTAATTCTCTTTTAATATTTTATATTAAGTTATAATAGCTTATAATAAGTGTTATATTTATAAATTTTAATATTATTTTTATTAAATAAATTATTAAATTTAATTAATACTTTATTAACCTTTTACTTTTTAATAGTTATATAATAAAATGAAATATATTAAATAGTTGATAATTTAAGGATTAAATTATTAGCCATTAAAAGATAATTATTACTAATAAGCTTAAAATTAATTTTAATAAATAAATAAGCCTTTTTTCCTTTACTTAAATTAATTAAATCATTTTATATACTTAACATTCTTACATTTATAATAGGTATATTATATTATATATTTAAGGGGATATATATAATACTTATTATAATTAAATTTTACTTTATAGTTATAAGTAATTTAATAAAGTTTTTACCATTATAAGGAAAGTTAAGTTTTTTTAATTAAAGAGTTAATAATTAAATATTATTTAATTATAATAAGTTTATATTAAGTTTAACTTAATTTTCTTATTAAAAGGTTAATTATTTTTAATTAAAGTTAATCTTACTTTATTTTAAGGAATTATTTATTTAGTTTTTAAAAAAATAATACTTTAATAATAATAGTAAAGAATTAATATTAAAATTTCTATTTTTAGTTAAATTGATAATAATAAGCTTTAGCTTAAAATTAATAGTAATTTAAATAATAAATAAGAATAGAAAAGGTAAATAAAGAAATTAAAAGGTTATATTTATTACTATACTTTATTAAAATAAAGCGTTATTATTTAAGCTTTTTTTAACCTATAATAAAATGGTAAAGCCCCTTAATAAAATCTAAATATTAAAGCTTAAGGATTATAACAATAATATTAATTAATTAATATTATATTAATTAAAACGAGGTTATTTTCTTACTTATCCTAACTATCCTTTTATAATTAAGGTTATTTAAGATTAAAAGGTTTTATAAAAAAAGGGGTTATTATTAAGATTTTCATTTTATAAAATTTTATATAAACTTATTAACCAATTTTATAAAATAAAGGGGTTAATTTATTTATAATATATAATTATAAAGGTATAATATATATTAAAATATTAGTTATTTTTTTTTAGCTTTTAAAATATATTATTTTTTATAAATATATCCTTTATTATTATTACTTTATAATTTCTTAGTTAATTAACTTATAAAAATTAATCCTTATTTTTAAATTTAAATTTAAAAATATAATTATAAAACATTATAAATTTTACCTTTTAATATATTATATAAAAATTATTATTAAGCTAATTATAAATAATTTAAAGTAAATACATTAATAAAAGTTAAGGCTTATTATTTAATACCTTAGCTTAAGTATAAGTTAAAATAAAAATAATATTAATATTAAGTTTTAAATAAGATAAAATTAAGTAAAAGTTAAATTAAATTTATTATATCCTTTTTTTATTTTTAACTTAAATATTCTTTTATTTAAGCTTTTATTAATTATATAATATTAATAGGAAATTTATTTAAAATATAGCCAAATAATATTATAATTTAATTTAAAGTTAATTTAGCTTTATTAGTTCTTTTAAGCATTAACCTATTTAAACTTTTTTAATTTTATTTTAATATTTTTATAACCTTTATTAAAATTTTATAAAATATTAATACATATTATATTTAATATATTTCCTATTAATTAAAATGGAATAAGATTATGAAAATATAATCCTAATTTAAAATTAATATTTTTTTTATTAATAAAAGTAATAAAGGATATATATATAAATAAATTCCAAGATATTATTAAATTATAATAGGTAATAAATAAGTTAATAAATAATATAATTAATTAATTTATTTACCTTATATATTATCTTATACTAATAGGATTAAGGTTAGAAAATATATTTAAAAATAAGATAATTTTATTAGCAAATATTACTTACTATTTTTTTTCCTTATATTAATTTATAATATTAATAATAAAGAAATAATAAAATAAATAATAATAACTATAACAATTATATTAGCTATAATTAAATATAATATAAAAATCTTTATATAATAAAGTTATCATTTAATTACACTATTTAAGTAATATATATATAATATTTTCTAAGTACCTTAAGTAAATTATATTAAAAATAAAAATTAATATAGTTAATATAATACCTAAATTTAATTAAAAGGGTAAAAAATTAAAAGATATAATAGATATAATTTTATTTTTAAAAAAGGGATTTAAATTACTTACCTTTAATATAAATTAAAATAAGTTAATATTTACCTTTTTATTTAATTTAATATTATTATATATTTAATTATTATTATACATACCTTTATTTAATTATATTATATTAGTTTTAATAATTATTTATTAATCTTATAAGCTATAATATTTTATAACGTATTTAAATTAATATTAATAAATAAAAGGTTAGTTAATGTAAATCTTAGCTATTAAATATTTAATATATAAGATTAATTAGTAAATTTATTTAATTAAAACCAATAAAATTATATATAATATAATTAAAAAATAATATATATTATATATATTATAAAAATAATATACTATATTAAATTAACTATGTTATATATATTTATATAAATTTAAATTTAATTTATAATATAATATAAAAATAAATTATTCCTTTAAAAATATTTTTAAAAAAGGTAAAAAGTAAATTATCTTAAGTACTTTATTTCCTTATTATATAAGACACTTTTACCTTATTTATTATTAAACTTTCTCCCTAATTATTTATTTTAACGCCTTTTTTAACACATTTTTAAGCATTTCTTTTAGCGCTTTTTTTTAACATATTTCTTAACACCCCTTTTAATAGTTATTTAATAATATTTTTTTAAATTATAAACTACTTTTTTTTAATTATAATAATATTAATTTTTAATTAAAGTTAGGAAAATATTTAAAAGTTATAACCTTATTTAAATTATTATTAATAGAAAATAAACCTTATAATTAATAAATAATTAACAAAAATATTTAATAAATATAAAGCTTATAAAAGATTATTTAATAAAGTTAACTTATTATTTTATATTTATATTTTACTTACTTTATAAATATATTAATTCTTACTTATAAGTTAAAAACATTATTAATAAAGTTATATAAATATAATATTAAGGTTATTAAATTTTAAATTAGTTTATTTATAATTGCCTATATATGTTTAACTATTTTTAATTCTTTTATTTAATTTAAAATTTCCCTTTTCCTACTTATATTAATAACATTAAATATAAAATTATTTACTATATAAATATATTAAGGATATTAAAGTAAGTGATAATATTATTAGGTAATTATTACTTAAGCTTATAGCTTTAATTAAATATATTTAACATAAAATTTGAAAAAAAATAATATTAAAAAGTTATAAAAATTAGGACTATTTATTCTTTTATATATAATTAAAACTATATAAGTTTAAATTTTTAACTAATATTTATACCATTTTAATTATTTATTATAATTATTATATTACTAATATGTGTAAATTTTAAACCATATAAAGAATTAATTAATTAATAATATATAAAAGATTAAGCCTTTTAATATATTATTATTTAAAAGCTTTAAATTAAATATAATATTATAACTGGTAAATAATTTTTTTAATAATATTTAATAAAATGAAAACTTTTTAAAAATAAATATAATATTAATGTTACTTAACTTAAAATTTAATAGTTATTTAAAATTAGGTTATTTTATAACCTAATAATTAAGTATTTAAAAGAAGAATAACTTAAGATTAAATTAATATGTTAAATATTAAAGTATAAATTAAAAGCATAGGAAAAGACTTAGTTTAATTTAATACTTTATACTAATAAACTTACAAATCTTATATAATATTTATTTTTTTTAAGGCTTTATAATATTAAAATTTTAAATTAACTTTAATATTTATAAGATATTAAATTAACATGCCTTTTTTTTATTTAAATTTAACTTAAGAATAATATAAAAAGGAAAATAATTAATTTAAATAAATAATATAAAATAATAATTAAATTAAATAAATTCCTTAATATATATATGTAAATATTAAATAACCTTAAACATATAGGATAAAACCTATTATAAGGATAAATTTGTAAAGTTTTATAAATTTTTATTTTATAAATAATAATATATAAAATATATTACTTATATTATCCTTAAGCTATATAATAATATATTAATTTTAAGCTATAAGCTAAAGTAAAAAAGTGAATATAATATAAAATATTAAGGCTAAATTTTATATAATGTATAAATGGTTATTATAAGTTATATTTTATTAAATTTAAAATTTATATAACTATTAATATATATTTTTATAAAATCTTATAATGTAATATTAATAAGTTTAACTACCTATTTATTAATATATTATATTAGTTTTTTTAAATTATTATTAAATTAGGTTTTTAACTTTAATATATTAAAATAAATTATAGAATTAAAACCTTATTTATAGCTCAAATATAATATTAACTCACTATATACTTAAAGTTATTAATTATTATTACAAACTTAAATAATATGGAAATTTTTTAAATATAAGGATATTGTTTTTCAAATTTATATAAGTATAAAATAAATAAAATAAATAATAAGATAAAGTAATAATAGTTACAATTAATATTATTTATTAATATATATTAAATTATAAGTTTATTTTTTTAGCCTTTTTTTTAAAAAAAGAAATTAAGTTATAACTAATAATAGTAAAACTTTTTTTAAAGGCTAATAAACTTAGGTAACTTTAATAAAAATAAAATACTTAATTAAGTAATTATATATTTCCTTTATAAAAATATAATATAATAAGAAGTTATTAACTTTATTATAAAATAAAATTAACATAAAATTTGGTTTTAAATATATAATAGGGATATTATAATTGGTTATATTTATTTAATATAATTAAATATATTTAATTCATTAGATTTAAATGTAAAAAACTATAAGTAAAGTTTAATATAAAACTTAAGTTTATAACAATTAGCTTATATATTAAAAGAGTTATTAACTTATTATAATTTTAATAATTTTCTATTATTAAAAGTAAAAAAAGTTTATAATAAATAGTTAATAGAGAACTTATTAAATATATAAGATTTAATATAACTATATAAAAATAAATATATTGCTTTAAAAAATTATTTAAAAAACTATAAAAATAAAAGTAAAGGTTTAAGGTTAGCTTATAATAAATTACCTTATAATAATATAAAATGGTATTATAATTATATATAAAAGGTTAAAAAAATAGAAATTGTTTAAAAGGAATTAACATTTAATAAAAACTTATATATGAATTAATTTAATATAGATATTTATGTTATTTAAAAATAGCTTAAATTTATTATAAATTATTTTAATAATTAAATTTAATCTTTAAAATATTTTATCTTTTTTAAATATAAAAACTTAACTTTTAATCCCTTCTTTATTATTTATATATTTTTAAGCTTTATAATAATAAATGAAATTATATTTATAAAAAGTATTAAAGTAATAAGAATAAATTTAAATTATTTTTATTTAAAAGCTTATATAATTAATTAAGTTAAAAATATAATAAAGTTATTAAAGATTATAATAAATAACTTATAAATATAATATTTATAAGTTTTTTAAATTATTTAAATAAGGTATATATGAATAAATAAAGTTATTTACATTTTTAAAAATATAAAGACGTTTTTTTAATTAAATAATATAAATTAAAAAAGTAAAATAGCTTAATTTATATATATATATTAAATCTTATATTTATATAGTTTATATAATTAATTAATTTAATTATATAATTAATATATTTAAATATATTATATATTAAATTTAATATATAATAATTTATAATAAAATAATAAAAATAAAAGGATTTTATATATTAAGTATAATATATAAGTATAAAACTAAGATTTTAATACTTATATATATATATATTATAAGCTAATAATTTTTATTTTTCCTAATATAATTAATATAAAATAGATTAAAAGTTTTAACTATTTAATATAATTAAATTTTAATTAATTAATATGAAAAAATAACTATTAAAAAGCTAAGATTTTATATATAATAAATATAATTAATTTTTTATTATTTTATATTTAAAAAAGATATTATATTAAAAACTAAAAATAAGGTTAATATATTTAAACAAGGTTTATATATAAATATCTTTTTTTTAAATTATAACATAACTTATTAAATTAATTATATAACTAAGTATATTAATTATTTATATAATTATTTTAAACTTAGTTATATATATAAATATAACCTTATAAGTAATAAAATATTTATATTATATAAGCTAATATAATATAAGATGTTATAAATAATTTATATATTAATAATATTTAATATTTTAATAAGTTATAAAAGATATATTACCTTAATTTTAATAATAAATTACTTTTAATAATATTGTTTTATTTTATATTATATATTTAATGTTAATATAAAAATAATATTACTATTAATTTTAATTAAATATTTAGCTTTTTAAAAAGAGCAACATTAAACGAGTTGTATAGTACTAAAAAGTCCGTCGCGTTATATACTTACCGCCTTTTACCATTAAAACACCATTTAGCTTTATATTTAAATAACTTCGCGAGTATTAATTATAACATTATATAATTTAAATAAGAAAATAAATAACTTAATTATATATATTTTAGCTTTAAATATACTTTACTATAATATTTATAGCTAAAGTTATTTAATATTAAACTTTAAAAGCCTTTTAAAAAGCTTACATAATATTTTTATTAGTTACCTTTTAACGATAAGGCTTTTATAAAGCTTTTAAGGCTTTTATATAAAACCTTTTATAATAGTTTCGAATGTTAAAAGGAAGTATATAACCTTTTTAAAAAATCCTTTTAACTTAATCCTAAATAACTTTAGCTATAAATATTATACCATAATATAACTAAAGTTAAAACATTTGTAATTAAGTTATTTATCTTTTTATTTAAATTATATAATGTTATAATTAATATTTGCGAAGTTATTTAAGTATAAAGTTGGGATTTTACTTTTAAATTTTACTTATAGCCTAATATAAAAAGGAATATTATATAGCCTATTTAGTATTACTCTTTAAAAAGTATAATATAATTAACCTTAAATAATATTAATGTAAGTGTTATATACTCGAGTTTTATAAGGGCTATTGTGTTAAATTGAAAAAGCTTATTAAGAATTTCCTATCGCGGGAATCTTAGGTGTCGATCACTTTGAAAATTTTAAGATGTGGCAGTGCGGTAGGAGCTGTGGTAAGAGCTATGGTAAGAGCTGTGGTAGGAGCTGTGGCATGGTAGGAGCTGTGGTAGGTGTGGTAGGTGTGGTAGGTGTGGTAGGTAAAAAAAAATTAAAAAAGAATAAAAAATAAAAAAATAAAAAATAAAATAAAATAAAATAAAATAAAATAAAATAAAATAAAATAAAATAAAATAAAATAAAATAAAATAAAATAAAATAAAATA
>KZ112644.1:0-68034 GCA_002120305.1 Hypoxylon sp. CO27-5 | reverse complement strand
ATTAATTTTATTAATTATTTTTTAAACTTTTAATAATAATATTTTTTTATATAATATAATTTATATTATATATTATATTATTTTTAATAATATATAAATAAATAATAAAAGTTATAATATTTTAAATTATATTAAACCATTTTTATTTATATTATTTAATTTTAAAGTTATATAATATATATTTAAAAATCATATAGTTTTAACGAATATTTATTATTTTTATTATTTTAATTATAAGAAAAATTAAATTAAATATTTTTTTCATTTTATTAAATTATTAATATTTATTAATAAAAAAGCTATATCCTATCGTGCTTTATTTTAACCATTAAAAGTTTTCGAATAAATTATTAAAATCATAGAAAAATTTATATCTTAATGTTTTAATAATTAACATTTTTATATTTAATATTACTATTACATTTATTATTATAACAACTATTTAAATTTCTTTAATATATAACTTTACTTATATTTTTTATTCTTTTATAAGTTAAATTAATACCTTTAAATTAAATTATATCCTTTCTTAAATAATAAAAACCTTTATTAAAAAAAATAATATATAATAATTTATTACCTTATTAAATAAAAATATATTTATATATTTATATAAAAAAAATCATATTTTCTTTTATAAAAATATTTATACTTTTTAAAATTTAAATATTATTATTTTTATTTTTAAGCTTAACTTTAAAAATAAAAAGCGCTTATACTTAACTTATTATATATTAAACCCCTTAAAAAAATTTACTAACTTTAATATAAAAATTTATTTATTATATTATAATATTTTTATTTTATTTATTAAATATTCTTTTAAATTTTTCTTTACTTAGTTTAATTAGTTTTTATTTATAAATAATATTATTATACTTTTTTTAAATAATAATAGTAATATTAAATATTTTATATTTCTTTAAAATATAATAAAAAATAAAATAATTAAAAAAATACTTTTAATTTAATTATTTCCTTAATTATTTAATAAAGTAATTAATAACTAAACCAAAGATATTATAAGTAAAAAATATAATCGTTAAAATTTTAAAACTATTTAAAATATTAAAGTTTTAAATATAAAAAATATTACCTTTAATAATAATAATAATAATAATAATACCTTTAATATTAATAACCTTAATATTAATAAACTTAATATTAATAAAACTAATAATATAAATCTTATTTATTTAATTTATACCAATTAAATAAAATGTTTTAATAATAATATTAAATTTAAAAATTATAATTTTAGTTTATATTCCTTTTATAATCTTTTTAACAACCTTTTAAATAATTTAAATCCCCTTTATAAAAAGCCTTAATCTTTGTTAATAAGTAAAAATAATGTTATAAAGCTTTATCATTTACACTTATAATTAAGCTTAAATAAAAATAAGCTAATTTTTATTAAAAATAAATTATCCTTTAAATAAAACGATTAGTTTAAATATAAATTTAAACCTAAAGTTTCTTATATTATTATTTTAAATAGTAAAAAAAATATTAAAGGTAATATTTCTTTTCTTAATTAAATATTAAAATAAAAATTTTAATAAGCTTATATTTTTTTTTTCATTATAAGTATTTTATTATATAAAATAATTTTAAATTATATATTATATAAATATTTATTTATTAAAAAAGATAATAAGTTATAAATCATTATATTATTTATTACATTAAATATATTATATCCTTATTTTTATTAAATATTTTTAAATTAATTTATATTATTTAACTTATCTTAATTATATTTTATAATATCCTTAACCTTTTTATTAATCTTTTTAAACGCATTTATATATTAATATATTTTAAATAAAAATATTATCATTTTTATTATCTTATATAAATATAATAAGTTTATTATATTACACTTTTATAACAACCTTTATTACATTACGCATAAAATATTTCATTTTTTTTTAAATCCTTTTTTATAATTTAAAACTATTACTTTTACTTAAAATATAATAAGATTTTTTTCTTATAACTTTACTTATTTATTACTAACTTTAAGAAAAATCTTTAAAGGAATAATAATTAAAATATTATAAGTATTAATAAGCATATTAAATTTATATTTTATTTTTTTAATAAATTAATTTTAAAGTTAACTAATAATTTATTTTATAAAGTTAATATATTTTCTATTAGTTATTTTAACTTAGTTATTTTTATATACCTAATTATAATATTATTAAATAAACTTATTAAAGATTAAAAAGATATAAAATTAATAAGGTTTCTTTTAAAAAATATTTTTAATATAATATTCTAAGTTAAAATTAAAATAAAATTAAAGTTTAACAAATTTATTATATTTAAAAAGTAAAATAATTATATTTAAGTTAAAAATAAAAATATTCTTATTTAATATATTATAAATATATCCCTTAAATAAATAACTAATTTTATTCTTTTAAATAAAAGGCTTATATTTATCCTTAATTATAAAATTTAAATAATTATATATATAAACTATTAATATCTTTTATTTTTATATTATCTTTAATATAAATTACTTATTATTTAATAATATTTATTAAGGTTATAAGAAATATATTATAAATTTAATTCACCTTTAAATTTCCTTTTTATATTATATAAATAATATAAGGCTATAATAATTTTATAACTTTAATAATATTACTTTAAGAAAAAATAATATTTATTAAACAAAAAATATATACTAAGATTATAAGCTAACTTTATTTTAAATATAAATTAATATTAATTTTTATACTTATATTTAATAAAATTATAAATATATTTAAAATAAAAATATAAATATTATACTTAATTAAAAAATTATTTCTTTTATAATATTCGATTATTTCTATAGTTATAATAAATATAATATTTAATCTTAAATCCTTAAACTTTTATAAGATTTAATTAATTTAAATAAAGGTAAAAAGATTTATTAATAAATTTATAATAGAAAATAATGCTTAATATAATAATTAATAATAATAACTAAAGGCCTTTAATAATTATATAAATAAAAGAAATAAAAAATTCTTAATTAAAAATTAGTAATAAATTTATAAATAAATAAATAAAAAGTTTAAATATATTTTATATATTTTAAGTTAAAACCTTATATTATTTATATAAATATATAATTATTTAAGTCTTTTCTTTTTGTAATAGTTTAAAAATATTACTTTTATTAATAAGTATTACTTTTATTAATATATATTATCCTTTTTAATATATATTATCTTTATTAATATATATTACTTTTACTAATATATTATATTTTTATTAATATATATTATCCTTATTAATATATATTATAATTACCAGTTAATATTACTTCTTTTAATATATAATATTTATATTATTAATAATTACTTTTAATAATAAATATTAAAATTATATATATATAAATAATTACTTCCTTATATAGCTTTAAAGATATTTTTTTAACTTAATTATATATATATATTTAATATTTATATAATAACAAATTATTTTTCTTTTATAATAACATTTTATTTTATTTTATTTTTATAATATTTTTAAAAATAAATAATTTATTAATTTTGTTTAATTAATTATCCTAATATATTATATTATATTTATCGTTATATTTTAGCTAAATACTCCTTTAATAAATATTTCTTAGTTAATTACTTTTAAAAATACTATTAGTTTAATTAATTTTAAGTTAAAAATCCCTAATTTTAATTTTTATTAATCGATTCTTTTTAAACCTATTTCCTTATTAACTATACTAAGTTCTTTACTTTATAAGTTAATATTTTTTAAACTTATACCCTTATTAATTATATTAAATGCTTTTTTTTATAAACTAATTCTTTTTAAACCTATTCCTTTATTAATTATACTAAATTTTTCGCCTTATAAATTAATTTTTCCTAAACCTATTCCCTTATTAATTATATTAAGGTTTTTTCCTTATAAATTAACTCGTTAATAAACTTTTAATTTTAAACTTATCCCTAAAATATTTAAAAAATGTAAATGTTATAAAGCGTTAACTAATTCTTTTAATAATTATTCTTTTTAATATAGCTTTTTAAAAACCTTATTAAATAGTTTTAATGTTAAATATAATAAAAAGCTTTTTAAGTTTTATACTAACTCGTTTATTAAACCTATTAGTATATGTTAAAAAGCTTAATATATTTTTAATTTTTAAAAAAAAACCTAAACTTTAAAAAATCTTCCTTTAAATTAATATTAATTATACCTAATTTAATATATTAAAAATAAATTAAATTTATAATTTTAAAAGTCTTTTTTATATTGCTTAATAAAAAGATTATAAACTCCTTTTCGTAAAGTTTTATTATTATACTTATTTATTAATAAAAACTTATTATATTAATTTAACTATTTTAAATATTTTCTTTATAATAATAAACTTATAAAAATTTATAACAAGTGTATATTATATTTTAAAGCTAAGTAACTTTTAAAAAATTATAAGTTAAACATGCTTTTAATATTATATATTTATTTATATCCTTTTAAATTAAAAGATTTACATCTTTTAAAGGAAAAATTTATCTCGTTAAAATATATATTTAATCTTATTATAAAAATTACATTAAACCTATTATTTAATTAACCTAATAGTTAAAATTATTATAAAATAATAAATTATATTATTATTATTATAAATAATTTATTTTCCATTATAAAAATTTTACCTTAAAAAATAAAAAATATTATTAATAATTTTTATATTATATAATATAGCTTTAATAAGTTTAAAATAAATATTTTAAAGCCTTTTTTAAAGCTATATAAATTTATTATAATAAAAGCTTTTCTTTAATTAAAAGAAAATAATTATTTATATTATAATATCCCTTTTAATAATAAGTTTTAAAAGAAATAAACTAATAAAAATAAAATTATATTATTAAATTTAATATAAAGTTTAACTTATATTTAAAACGTAAATATAAAATTTAATAAAAAGTTTTCTTATATTTTATATTAATATAATTAAAATTTAATATATAATAATAATATATCTTTTAATAAGAATATAAAATTTAATATTAAAATTAAAAATATTATATTATTTAACCTTAAAATTAATTTTAGTTTAGATTTAATATCGAAGTTTAATTCAAAATTAAATTTAAAGGAAATTTTTAAATAAAAATTAGTTAAGACATATAATAAAATATAAGGGATAACTTTAAAGTATAAAAATAAATTAATAAATACTTTTACTTTTTCTAATAATAATAATATTAACTTTAATATTATTAATAAAATGATAATTATATTAACTTTATTAACACTTTTTTCTATTATAAGTAATAAGCTAAATAATATTTAAATAATAAATTTTATTTAATAATTTTTTAAGTAAAAATTATACGAGGGAAAAAATAATAAAAATGATAAAAACAATAAGAATATTATAAAATAATAAACTTTAAATGGATAAACATTTATTTATATTAAATTAAGTTAATAATTTTTAAATATTTAAAACTTAAAATATTTCCTATTTATATTTATTATAATTTTACCTTATAGCTAAAATAATTTAATGCTAATTATTAAAAAGAAAAAATCGGTTTTAAGCTAAAATGATAAAAAAAAAATTTCTTATAAAAAGTATAATATTATATTATTTTTATTTAAATATATTTATAAGCTAATAACATTTTTAAATAAGTTTTTATTAAACTATATTAACATAAAGCTATAACTATTATATATTTAATTTTTCCATTCTTAATATTTAATTATATTATTAAAAATAATAACATTAAAATTAATCATATATTATTAAAAAGCTTAAAATTTATTAAAATCTAATATATTTTTAAATCCATTATTATATTAAAACTTTTTACCGTAAAAGATAAGCTAAAAAAACACTAACTAATTAATAATTTTTATATAAAAAAACTTATAAAGGAAATATTTATATATAATTAACAATAACCTTTATTAAATAAAAAAAAACATAACTAATATAATTAACTTTAAAATTTAATTATAAAAAATAAGCCTTTTACTATTTAATTTATAATAAACCCTAACAATTTAATTAATCCAATACATATTAAAATAGATTAAAAATTTCGTAATAATTAATATATTTAACATATTAAAAAAGCATTAAAAAAACACCTACTTAAAAATTATTAACTTATTACTAAAAAAACAAATTAAAATTTTATCACAACTATTTAATAATTTTATAATTATATAATAACATTTTTTAATAAAATTATTTAAATAACAAATAAAAATAAGGCTTTTAATTTTATTAACACACATTATAAATCTATTAAAATTAATAATTATAATTTCTTTCATTTATATAACTTCTTTTAATACTTTAATAATATTAATTTAAAAAATTACATAAATAAAATATTTTATAATTTACATTTTTACTTAAATATTAATAAATTTTTAAAATAAATTAATAAACATTTTTAAAAAAGTTATAACAAAAAAATATTAAAGCGTAAGGCTTATAATAAAAATCATCTTTTTCCTTTTAAAAAGCTAAAAACTAACTTAGCTAAGTTAAAAAACAAATAAAAAAATAAAGCATAATTTATTACTATAACTACTTAAACTTATTAATATACTCGGACTTATTATAAATATAAAAAAAGCAAATAAAAAAGGAAATAATAAACTAAAATTAAAAGAAAATACCGCTTTAATTAATTATAAAATTTAATTTTAAAAACATTTTTAAATAATAAAAATATTCTTAAAATTAAACATACGTTTAAAAATTATACACGTTAAAATAAAATTATAACTATTATATTAAAATATAATTATAATTTTACTTCAATTTTTACTTAAAGCTAAGTAATTTCTTTAATTTACTATATTATTAATTATGCTATAAAAGATAAATAACCTTTTTATTAATATATAACTCTTATTTAATTTATATTAAAAGCTAAATATAAAATGCCTTCTTTTATTAATTTTAATAATTTTAAAAAAAATTACTTAAAATTTAATATTAAGAATAATAAATTAAATCTTTTTTAATTAAAAGCTATTATCTTTAAATATTTATAATTACATCCTTAATTATTTTATATATTATTTATTAAATAATAATTAAAGCTATATAAATATAAATATTACATTTTAACAAGCTTATTAAAAATGGCTATATATTTAAAAATTAGCTATTAAAGCCTTTAATAATAAAAAATAACCTAATTATAAGGTAATAATATTTTTATTTCTTATAAATATATAACCAATTATATATAATACTTATATTACTTATAATCTTATATTTTAATATATATATTTATATAATTATACCTTAATTATTAAGATTAAATTAAAACCTAAAAAATAAACAAATAAATTTATAAAGTTTAAAAATAACTTAAAAAAGTTTAAATTTTATTAATAAATTTTATTAAAAAAAGATATATACATTTTTATATTAATTAAAACTTATTTATAAATCTTTGAAAATAAAGCTATATATTATTAAATATTTATTATTCGCCTTACTTTATTTATCCCTTAAAATAACTTTATTTTATTAAAATTTAACTTTTATTTAAAAATTTAAAAATACTTATTTTAAAATATTTTATATTAAATTATATTTTATAATAACAACCTTAACCTATTAATAAAAAATAAAGAAAATACAATTAAAAATAAGAAAATTTAAAAAGCTTAATTTAAAAATAACAAAATAAATTATAATATAAAGCTTAAGTATAAAGAAAATAAAAACTAAGTTTTAAATAATAAGGAAAATATTAATTTTAAAATATAAAAACTTAAAAAAATTAAAGCCTTTTTTCTTAGCCTTAATAACTCCCTTAATATTTTTTTTAATATAAAAATAGTTTATTTAAAAACATTATAAAAGGCTTAATTAAATCTACTAAAATTAGCGTAATTATAAAACTTTTTTCTTTATTTTTAACCTTAAAGCTTAATATTTTTAAAGATTTAATTTAAAATTTAAAAAGTAATATTATATTATTTTTACATAGTAATTAATATATTAAGATTATAATTATAAAAACGGTGAAAAAGTAAAAAACAAAGTTAAATAATATAAATAATAATAAGCTTTAAAAAATAATAAATAAAATAAATAAGTTTTAATAAAGTTATAAAAATCATTTAAATTTTATTTTGTTATAATATATAAATAAAAACTTTATAAAAATAAATTATAATTTAAATATTTATAACATACTTTTTAATAATTAAAAAAATATAGCTAATAAAATAACAACCTTAAGTATTAAATATAACATTAAATAAACTTAAATAAATGTTATATTAATTATATTTAAAAAAAATATTTAAATAAAAAATAATTTATTTTATTAAATATTATTTTATAATATTTTAATAAAGTTAATAAGTATAAATTTAATAGGATAAATTATTTATTAATAAATAAAAATAATTATTATTAACTATTTTATTATTTAAGTAATAAAGGTGAAATAAAAAAAAGCGTTATAATTAAAACCTTAATTAAAACGTTAAATTATAAAAATATAAAAAGGAAAATTATAGTAATAACTATATTTAAATATATTAATATATATTTTAATAATATTATAATTTATTTAGTAATAAAAATATTTATTATTAATAAGTTTTAAAAAATATAGTTAAAAAAAGTTACCATTTTAAAAAATATTAATATATTAATTATTAATAAATATAACATAATACTTAGCTTTAATTTATTAAAAATATATAAATAATTATAATAAGCTTATAATTATTTAAATAAAAATTTTAATAATATCCTTATTATTATTTTATATAATAACTTTTATTAATTTAAACTTATTACTAGTTTATTTTTATTATACCTTAATAAACTTATAAGTAAAAAAAAGATAATAATATTTAAATAATTATTTAAGTATTATTTAAAAGATAATACTTATTATTTTAACTATTAATTATAGCTAAAGTTTATATTTATTATTTTTTTTAATTAATAATTAAAAATTATAAATATTATTTTCGGTCCTTTATTAAAATATTTAAGGGATAATATTTAAATTAGGTAAAATAAATATATTTTAAATTTTAAAATAATAAAAAAAGAATAAATTTTATTAAATTATAACTTTAAAATTATTATTCCTATAAATAAAATTTATTATATTATAAATTTTTAAACTATTATTACTTTTATAAAAGTATAATAATAAAAAGTTTACATTTTTTTATTTAAATATTATTTAAAACCTTTAAATAAGGCTATTATATTTAAAGCTACATTTTAAATAATAAATAATTTTTTATTAAAAGTACTAATTTATTTAATATTTATAAAAGAAATATTTATAAATATAATAAAAAATACTTATTAAGGTTTAAAAATTATTAATAATATTTAATATATTATTAAAAAATTTATTTTAAATATTTATAATATTATATTTATAATTAATTTAATAATTTTAATTTATATTAAACTATTTAAAATAATATTATTATTATTTAATAATATTTAAAGGTTATATTTTAATAATTTATATATTAAACTTTTTCCTATTATATTAAAGAAAATAATAATTATTAAAAGTTTTAATAATATTTCTTTTAAGCTATTTAATAAAATTAACTTTATATTAATTTTTATTTTTATAATTATAAACTATAAGTTTTAAAGTTAAATATATTTAATTAATTTTATTAATTTTATTTTTTAATTTATAAATAAAAAAGATATAAATTTTATAATTATATATATATAATTATTTTATATTATAAGTTTAAAAAGGCTTTTTTTATTATTATTTATTAATATAAATTATTTTATATTTTTATAATTATTAAATATAATAAAACTTAATATATAAAGGTTAAAATAACTTATAAAAAAAACCTTTAAATATTATTATAATATATAAAAATAATTATATATTATTAATAAAATATATTAAAATATATAATATAATAAATTTTATTTTAAATATATAATTTATATTTTAATATATTTTATTATATAATTTATAATTATTTTTAAAATAATAATATAAATAATATTATTATATTATAATTAATTAAATAATTTTATTATAAATAATATAATAATATAATAAATATTTTTTCTTTTTAATTATAATTTTAATTAATTTAAAATTATATATTTTTATATTTTTATAATTTTAACTTTTATTTTTAACTAATTCCTTATTTAATATTTAACTAATTAAAAGTTACACTTTATTATAACTACGTAGCTCTACGCAGCTCTTAGCCAATCAAATTTAATCTATTAACCAATCAAAGGGCGACTTTCTTATTCACTTTGACATAATCCTTAAGAAAACTTAAGGCAAACTTAAGGCAATGTATGTAAATGCGGTCGAAGAAGAGCAAGACACAGTCATGTCTCATACGACAGGATCATGCATGTTTATTCCCGAAAAGTCATCACCTGTACGAACGCGATTCTGCGTCATTCTTTCCTATGACATCAACTAGGTTTGCTGCTATTCTCGACTTGGGATGTCTTGAAGTAGGCACGTGCGTTGCTTAGATCGCGTGTCCAGTTCACATGTGAGATTGTAGAGATCTGATTATCAATCTGGCTAGGAGAGAAATTTAAATAGACTCAAATACTTTTTCATTAGAATTGATTATTGTACATGTATGCATATAGATAGTACATGTGGGAGAGCAAGTGGAACGGTACAACAAGAATTGGTGTTAACTGGGAGGATGAGATATCAATTGGAAATAATGCTCGTTTGCACGGCGATATCGCACCCATGTGTATACTTTAGTAAATCTCAATATAGTATGGATGTATGAATCTATTTGGATTCTATATTATATATTAAGTGTTCTCGCTGGAGTTGAAGTATTTGAGTTTTGATAGTGGGAAGAATGTAAAAAAAGAATGATTGTATGTATCGAAGCAGTAGGAGCTACGATGAATAGCTTTGAGCTAGCGAGTCAGGCACGGACCATGTACGCTAGCAGAAATGTTTGGACCTATCCAAGCCTATGAATCTCCAAGATTCCACATTCTAACCCGCTACAACCGTCAATCTGGCAACGTTCGCCGATCCATCATACAACGAATCATATACCACTGTAGCAGCCTGCTACCTGCGGATTACTGAATATTTATCCCCAATCACGTGATTCAACGCCAACGACAAGGGAATCGTGAAAAATATTCATCGCGAATAGCTTCATCCAAAATAGGCCTTTATTATCGCCATTCCGCCATTAAAGTGGTCGGAGTAGTCTTAACGGACTTCTGGGACCCTTGTTAAATCTTCTAGTACGCGTCAATATCGTGTTTTCGCGGTCCGAATGGCCCAACGAAGCCGCTCCTATCTTTGCTGACCGTTACACTAGATCGTGGCGCCGATTCATCTAATACAGCAACGCGACGGTCCCCTCGACTACGGCCGAGGTGGAATCTGGGGCATGAATTATACTCCGACCACCTATACCCCTCTCGAAGCATTCGCCTTATTCCAAGAGCTTAACAGGAACTTCCAGAACGGCTTGGTTATCGGCACCTTTAGTCACATCTCCGACACCCTTAAGAAAACCCCCGTAATATACGAACAGGACAACTATGATGCCAACCGACTGAGTGCCGAATCCCTTCAAAGCCTCGCCCTTCAGCTGCTGAAGGAGGAGCGGAAGGAGGATAAGAGGCGGGAAGCCGAGGCTACGGCGGAGAAAAACAATGCAGGGCTATCACCAAGTTCTAGGAAGAGGAAGCTGCAGAGCCCTCCTCTATCTACGTTCCAGGAAGCCTTGGAACAAACCGACAAGCTCCAAACTCTAGTCGAGAAACTCTATGCACGGTTCCGCGATAGCCTTGTCAAAGAGATTAGGGAGGACGAAAGACGGTACGATGAACTTCAACGCGAGCTCGCCGAGATCGAACGAGGCGAATGGGATGATAGACTGCGTCAAGAGCAACGTGGAGATATAGGCAAGAATGGCGTTCCTAGTGCCAACGATACAATAGCTGCGAGATCAGAAGGTCAAGTGGCACCTCCGCCAGTTGCGACATCAGCACCAGTAACGGCATCGGCACTGGCACCGGCGACAGCGCCTGCACCGATACAGTCGCCAATACCAGCACCAGTGCCAGTACCGGCAACAACGCCGGTCCCAGTCCCGCCCAAAACAAATGATCCCGGAAGGAGAGTTGAGCCACCCCACACTCCTCAGCCTTCGCAAGAGAAGAAGGTGGTGCATCCTATCCCCTCGCCAGTTCCGCAAGCTTCCCGACCTTTGAATGAAACACGGCATGTTACCCCTGATAACAGGTCGCAAGAGCCGGGACGCCCGGTAGGTGGCGCGACTCCAGTTCTACAACATCCACAAACCGCTCAAGGCTATACTGCACGTCCAGGTTCCGTTGTACCACAGCCGCCAGTTGCAGATGGTTTGCATCGACCTGAGAGTGTACCTAAAAGCCGAAGCCCTGCTCCAATACAGTCCAATCAACCTCACACTGCGACTCCCACACCCACTCCTGCTCCTGCTTTGAAGTGGGAACCGCCGTATCAACCTCCCCATCATCCTCCGTCTCAACCATCTCATCAACCTTCTCACCAACCTCCTCATCAGCTACCTCATCAATTACCTCATCAACCTCCGCCGCCTCCACCGCCTCAACACCAGCCGCCTCAACATCAGTCACCTCATCAAACTCCTGTCCCTTCTCCCCGTCCTCCTTACGGCGCAGGAATCACGAGGCCCCCGACACATCCTCCTCAAAGTCCGACCGCGTATCCTCAGTTTCCCCCGAATTTTATGGTTGGCAGACAAGCTCCGGGACAGTACGCTCAGCAACCTCGACCCCAAGTGCAAGGGTCTGCACCAGCGTCTCCTTCAGTGCTTCTGCCTCCTCAAAACGCTGGTCAGATGCCATCATCCCTTCCGTCGTTACCTTTGAATGTAACGCCTGATGGATCAGGGCAGCAGGTACAAGCACGGCGGCCAGCTTCGGTGCCTCCTGCGAGCTCGTCAGCTCCTCACCTAGGGTCTGGCCCCTATGCTCAGCATCAGGGCCAGCATGCACCAAACCAGACGCCTGTCAGGCCACCTGTCACATCAACCGCGCACTCAACTCCAGGCCCTACAAAGCCGCCTGTGCCACCAGCTCAATGGGCGCAATCACCTGGCCCGACCCGACCTACTCCCCAGACCCCTATACCAACTGCACCAGCTACACCGACACCTCAACAAAATCAGCCGCAAGTTGACTCGAAATTGTACAATTCACCATATACCCAACAAGCTGAAGCTCAAGCTCAACACGCCAGCGCTACTAGTACGACCCAACGCCCGCAGGTACCTCCGCTACAGACCCCCGTGGCGGCCTCTCAACTTAACCTTACACCATCGGTATCACAAGCACAAACGCCACTACCTATTTCTCCTCACGTCGCAAGAGGATATGGTACCAAATGGACCTCAACACCAAGCCTTGCAACGCCGCGAATGGAGGAAGCTACTAGTTACTTTGATACCCAAAGTCCACTTTTCGAACCGATCAGCCCACCACTTCAACCAGCTCAACTACCAAAGGCGTCTCCTGAACATAGTGGGAAGAAAGATATCCGGAAGACTTTGCAGAAACCTGATGGAACTGTTAGTAGGCCTAGAGGCCGGCCGCCTCGCATTTCACAGAAATCGACTCCTTTAGTTCAATCAGAGGAGACTCCAGCGGAACTAGATCTTGCGGGAAGCAATATTAAGAATGAGGAGGCAACTCCTCAAGCCCTCGAAGATATTGGTGATGTGGCTACGGCAGACGAGGGTGTACCGAGCCAAGTTGTACCTGGGCCGAACCAGCCATCCAACAAACGCAAGCGCCAGGAGAGTCCTCCAAATCGGGCCCCGCCGACACCGGCTACGCACGTTTTGTGGACACGTTCATTCAATAAGATCAGCCAGTCTGCGTTGGATCAAATTATTAGTCACCGCCATGCTAATATGTTCGCACATCCTGTGAAGCCGAAGACGGCCCCTGGTTATTTTGAAATTGTGCTTCGACCCCAAGACCTCAAGGGCATTCAGAAGGCCATTACGGCGGGATCGAAGGCGGCGGCTGCGGCTGTGGCGACAATGCCTGATGTTGAACCGAACGCGACGAATGTTTGGCTTCCGATTTCAGTGGATCTAGTCCCGCCGCGAGGTATTATAAACATCGCGCAGTTAGAGAGGGAATTGGTTCACATGTTTGCAAATGCTATCATGTACAACCCAGATCCGTATCGTGGTTTCGGACCGTCGTTCCTCAGGTCAAACCGGCGTGCTAGTTTGGAAGAAGATGGGGAGGATTACAGAGGCTACGAGGTGGATGAGAATGGCGTTGTGAAGGATACTCGCAGCATGTTTGGCGAGGTTGAGAAGCTGTTGAGTGACCTACGCAACGAGGTAGAACGCAACGCGCCCCCACCGACGGGGGCGCCGCCGTCAGTAAGTCGCAGCCTAAGCGTGGCAGGTGGTGAGACCAACACAACTGAGGACGACGCGGACGAGCAAGCAGGCGATGGTAGCAAAAGACGAAGAATCAGAGGTTAATTAGACGTTGCGGAGAATCATACCGCCCAGCTGTTATTAGCAAACCAGCTACTAGGTCCACTCGAATGTATATTGTTGATTAGGTGAGAAGTGAAAGAAATAAATCACCAATCAGGGCCATTGATGTTGTGACCTTGGCCACGAACAAAATATATTGCCTACGCCTGTGAAATTCATTCCGTACTATGTGCTTATACCTGCCTAGGTATACGAAGTATCTACGTCTCTCGAAGGACGTTATCATAAGTGTGTTACAATTTATTCAACTCACTGGCATGCTGCTTTATATATGGTTCTGTGGAGTGGTAGGGCCTGCCTGATGATCGATGCCGCGCACGGGCCATCCATTTAGATGCCCCACATATGCGCGCTCTTTAGCAAGTGCAATGCACTTTGAGTAACGACGGCATCAATTCAACATGGTTTATGACTCTTAACTTGAACTCTATCAAACTCGATGTAGTAAACACGTTTATAGACTACTTATTTCATTTGCCTGCCCTAATTATTTTCGCCAATTTCCGGCTTTGCTTTCGCAGCACCTTCGTAGTTTCGGTACAAGACGCGTCGAAACGCGTCAACGCACTGCACTATGGCACCTCCCCGGGTAATTGCTGACTCCGATGATGAGGATGGAGTTGAAACCCCGTTGAGTCCTCCTAGAAAGGAAGTGGAAACCCCGGATGTAGAACCATTGAGCCCTGGGGCGCTAGACCAACACAATCTGATATCTGATATTACGGACCTGTCGTTCTTTGCTAGTGTCTATGACGAGCAGCAAGCTAGGGCGCTTGAGCATTCTCGACTCATTGAGAATATCGTCCGTCAAAGCCAAAAAGCAAGTGAGAGCAGTGGCGATGTGTCGCTTCCTGCTAAGGGCAAAGGCAGGAAGGCTAACGCTTCCTCGGCTACGAATGTCACTTCACCAGTGGTCCTAAACAAGCTGGGAAACCAACCGTCGCTCTTCAGCGATGATGCCACTAGTATTACGACACCACGGAAAAGCGCGCCTAGTGAATGGGATGTGCCTAGTAGTGCTGAGACCATGCCTGCTCCTAGGAGTGCTAAAAGCTCAAGAGGCAAGAACGAAAAGTCTTATGGCAAGCGGAAAAGAAGCAACTCGAAGGCTATTGGAAGCTCTGCCGCGGCCGAGATGTTTATGGGAGATGGTGCAGCCCATGGGGAGACCGTTCAGGACTTGGCTGTTCATGATGAGACACTTCCTGCGAATAACGGAGCCGAATTATCCCCGCAGGCCTCAACGAAAAGGGCGAAGGTCTCCCTACACGACTCCGTACTTCATGATACACCGACTACGGCAAATTTCTATATTGCTCAAAGCAATCTTACTACCATGCAGAAGCTCGAATATCAGAGGGTTAATGTGTCGCAGTATGGTTACCCTACCCTACCTGGGACTCTTCCTAATCCAAAGTCAAGTGGCATGTCGACAATTGCGTACTCAACCCCCAGCCGTTATACATCTTCTGGTCCGCCGCTCCCTTGGGAGAGAAGCTCTGCTGTAAATATTGAGCCCGGTGATAGTCCCATCGTCATAAATGTATGCCTATTAACAAACAAAAGATTCAAGACTTCAACTAATAAGATCCTAGATAGCGTCTTCTCCAGATGTGATCGCGGCCGATCATGATTATGCCGAAAGGACAGCAACAGGGTCACCACATACGCATGCCCATCCAGTACACCATGAGATTGAGAGTCCAAGGAGTCCAAATGATGATTTTATGACCAAGAGTCCACCGAGCAAAAAGAGAAAGAGGAAATCGAAAAGTATTCAAGACGAAGACGAACTTGTTCAAGAAGAATCATGGAATCCAGAGACTACCGACAACCCCGGAGATGAGCACCAACCCCAGCGTCATGATGAGCAAACATCTAATTCGCAAAGTTTGCATGAATGTGATGATGATGTTGAACTTATCCCGAATCCACACGAAGTCCCCACTGAAGAAATAGAACGCAGAGAACTTCCTAGAGAAGATATACATAAGCACGATCAGCTTGTCTCTGAAATGCCCTCAACGGCAGGACCTATCCTTATCGATGCCGTGGAACCCAACCCACCGGAAACCCAGTCCATCCCCAAACCTAAGAAGCGCGGACGAAAGAAGAAGCAACCTCCAACGGATCAGGTCGTTCAAGACGAACCGCTTGTCGAAATCCAGTCTACCGCTCAAGAATTGATCCCCACCGCCAAGCCCCCAGAGGTTCAAGCCGAGCCAGGGAAACCCAAGAAGAAAAGAGGTCGACCCCGGAAGTCAGACCCAGCGAAGCCCGAAACGCCAGCCGCCCCTGAACCTGAATCAAACCCTTTGCCCGAGGCTCGTGAGGATGCCGATGAACTCTCTTCGCTGCAAACTGAAGCGATTGAGAAGCCGAAGCCTAAGCCTAAGAAGAAGCAGGCTCAGAGGCAAGAACAAACTGAGATAGCAAATGGTCTGACCGAAGGTAGCACGGGGGATAGAGACGCGTCTCCTTTGAGAGAAATTAGCAGTAACCCTAAGACTCCATCTCAGAGATCTACGTCGGCGGAGGGGGCGTCTACGGGATCCATCGCTGAACCACCAGCTGATCAGAAATTACCGTCCAAGACACAAGACAAAGCAAGCACAACGCCCAAGCCTACACCTTCAGCGTCCCAACCAAAGGTGCCGTACCGCGTCGGCCTCAGCAAACGCACAAGGATAACGTCGCTCCTAAAATCTATCAAGAGATAAGATGAGCGAGCTAGCAAGTTTTGTAATCAGGGCCACCTGTAACAAATAGGTGAAGAAATAGAAACGATTATTGCTACAAAATCCAGGCCTTCCACTTCTTCTCACTAAGGCATTGATTATGAAAAAAGCCACGGGATAGGAAGGTTTGCTGTTTGGTCTCTGACTTGAATTCTGTCAATGTTAAGAGAGGGTTAAGTCTTAATATTGAGAACGTCCTAGGAAGATTTTACTAACTCCTAGAGATATTATGAATCCAGTATGCACACCTCCATTCTCCCCCTCCCCTTTTAACTATGGTGTCTTGCTAATCGTTTAAAAGCCATATAAGGATTGCTGAAATTTTTACTGTCCCAAGTAAGAAAGTAGGGCTTTGCTTTATTACTTAAATAGGTTAGTGGATTCCCTCATTATATCTAACAATGTTAAAGATTAGCTACGAATGGAATAACTTGTAAACTGATTGATTATATCTAAGATACTAGCCTCCTAAAGGTCGCAAACTGAGCAAACCTATGGTTCCTGTGCGGCCTCAAAAAATAGTCTTCAGCGCTCTATCCGTGGCTGAGAAATAAAAAGGGCATTTTATTACCAGTTGATGGAACAGATATACCAACATACGAGTTCTGCATATAGCACGTGACTTCTGGCGTACAGCATATATGTACCAGGCATCTACATGTAGTCAGCAAGACGAATGAGGCCGAATTAGAAACGCCAAAATGTCGCTGGGCGGAGCAACTTGATCTTCTACTCAGTCGGTTATCGACAACATGGACCCTTTCACAGCAATCGGACTTGCAGGCAACATAATTACGTTCCTGGATTTCGGATATAAGTTGATTTCTACGGCCAAGGGTATTTACACATCAGCCTCAGGTGCCATCGCATATAATGAAAACTTGTCTTATACGACGCAGCAGATCCAACAACTCACTACTAACCTGAAGGTAGCCAAACCAGTTGGTTTCTTGTCGAAACAGGAACGCTCTCTTCTCCAAGTTGCGAGCGACTGCGAAAGTGTATCGGTAGAGCTTACGAAGTTGCTTGATAAATTGAAGGCTAGGAACCCAAGTTCCAAGCGAGAAGCCTTTAGAGCTGCGGTTCGCGACTGGCGAAAAAAGGACCAGAAAGACGACTTAGAACTAAAGCTGGATCGTTGTAGACAGCAGCTAAATCTGGAACTTGTTAGCTTATCAAGGTAGGATGCAGTTCGGTCTACGTATTCAGTCATTTCTAACCCTGAAGCTACAATAGGTCCGAATCGTTGGAGCGGCTCAACAGGCTTATTGCACATGGTCAAGCCAGTGGCGATGAGTTACAGTCGCTTGCCAAGAATGTCGAATCTCTACGTCTGGGCTGCAACGTCTCTTATCTTGGCTCTGAGGCACTGGACCAGATCCGATCACTTCTTAGACTTACTGACAATGCCGTCTTAAAAGTCCGCCAAGCTCGTGTTCTTGATGGGCTACGATTTGAATTGATGAACGAGAGATTCGAGGATATCAAAGAGGCCCATCAGACAACCTTTGACTGGATTTTCTCCGGTCACGAGGAGAGCATAGATGACGAAACAAAATTCCAAAACAATGCTGACTACGAGGTCGGGAGCGAGGACAGAGGTGGTGGCGACGCGGATGAAGGCAGCGAAGTGAATCCTATCGATTCAAGTCAGGACCCTAGTCTTGCTAGTGAAACCCCACGCTCAACAAATGACGTCGTATTTGAAATACATGATGGCCATGCCATCTCAGATTCTGAAATTGAAATGGATGATGACTCAAGCTTTGAGTGGCTTGTGGACGATACTTCATTAGACGAGGACAGGCACAGTGAAATCGCGTCGGACGAGGAAAACTCAATTGAAAACCTATCGCCTTCGAAGTCTCCGTTACCAGATTCGCCAAACGCAGAAGAAGTTCCTAATTTAGCTGAGGGGAACTTGATTAAAGCTCGTGATGGATTCATTAGCTGGCTCAAACAAGATGCTGGTATATTCTATATCTCTGGAAAGCCGGGGTCGGGAAAGTCGACTCTGATGAAATACCTTACTCGGCATCCTAAAACCAGAGAATATCTGACAGTCTGGGCGGACGGAAAGAAGCTTGTCATGGGTAATTTCTTTTTCTGGAAGCCAGGCTCTGTTCTCCAGAAGAGCATCAAGGGCCTCGTTCGAGGAATGTTACACTGCATCTTAGAGGAATGTCCTGATCTGATTCCTCTCGCATTTCCAGTTCAGTGGGAAGCGTCGATGCACAGAGAAAAGATCCACATTGAAAATAATCAATGCCAGCAGGCTTTTGAGAACATCGTCGCGGCTAGCCAGATTGGCGGGGAGCATAAGATTGCACTTTTCATAGATGGGCTCGATGAGTTCGAAGAAGACCACCCAGATCTAATCCGGCAACTACTTACATGGGGGAATGGAGGACAGAACGTAAAACTCTGTGTTTCTAGCCGTGAGTGGGCTATATTCCAAGATGCCTTCAAGGACTGTCCAAAATTTCAACTTCACGATCTTACGCGTTCCGACATTCGACATTTTGTAAGGGATCGATTCAATGAGATGAACATCAATACTTTATTAGAACGTTATGATGATGGTGGGTGGGATCACAGCATAGATAAGGTCACTTGGTTGAGAGACAAAATCGTAGAAGAATCAGCAGGCGTCTTCTTGTGGGTGTCGCTTGTTCTTCGACATATTGAGGAGGGACTTGTGAACGGCGACCGCTTCAAAGATTTGATAAGGCTAATCGACTCACTCCCAACCGATCTCGAACCTAGTAAGTGATCTCCTCAGCATGTCTTGATCCGTTTCTCCTTGCACCCCATAATACAAATTACTTTGCTGTAGCATATTAGGGAGTAGGGCATGGATTTACGCCGAGTGTTATACTGACGTTTATTGGCCTAGTGTTTCAACAACTTTTAGAATCAATTCCCCGTAATAACCGAAGATTAGCTTATAGCATGCTCTCACTGGCTCGTTTTTGTAGCAAGTACAGCAGGTACTTGAGTCAAGTCTTCGTGATACACTATTCATTCCTGGAAGAGTACATCGAAAACGAAAGCTTTGCGATAGATTCAGACGTGAGACTATTTACAGAAAGGGAAAACAGCGACAGATTAGAGAGGACTCGGAGGCGAATATATGGTATATGCAAAGGATTACTTGAACTATCCCCCCAAAGTTACCCTTTGACCTCCAAATATTCGATTGCGTTAGGATGCGCCGTTCGCCTCATACACCGATCAATCACCGAGTTCCTAGACAGTCAGTATTTTACCCAGGGCATGGACGTAGAGTACCCCGACTTCGATCCCTTTGACGCTTATTGTCAAACCTACCTGAGACAGCTACAGCGCGTTCGCCTCCCAACGTCCTACTTCGCCACTACGAGCCGACTAAGCCACTCATTCCCTGTCGTTAGGAGCTGTAGCTTAAACACATACCTAAGCATAGCTTCTAGATTAGCATCTTTCTGTACTCCCCCTCTATCTTTTAGGCAGGACATAGAGTCAAGAGTCTTGCAATATATCGTCACTGGCCGCCAAGAAACTACTCCACGCTTTTACAAGTTTCTAGATGCCACCGACCGAGCACTTAAAGATCTGAGAATAGGTCTACCAGGAAGACGTGGTCTTGCATTTAACGACTGGTATTCATTCGTAGATGGCCCTCAAGAGCTAATCATGCTGGGCTCTGCGCAGCTCGGCTTCTACGAATACTTCATTTTAAAGCAGGATCTCAAGCCCGAACTGTTAGCCTCTTGTGCTTCAGTATGCCTCCTCGGCTTCGAATTTCTCCACGAAGAGGGCCCGAATGCGTGGAAGCGAGCTTACAAAACACTTGAAACCCTTTTGAGTCGTGGGGCTTCCCCTGATTCCAGTATAATCCCCGGCAAGGAGCCTGCATTTCATACGATGTTGAGATTTTGGTGTCAGTATAGCAGACCGAACTTGGTAGTTATCGCCTTCATGCTCTACCATGGTGTAAACCCACGATTTACCATCGTTATGAGCAAAACGAAATATAAATATATGATACCTAACGATAGGAGATCGCACACCGGAGGTATTGTTTTCAAGGCATACTGTCAGTCAGAGCTCCCGGCATCGGCGCCAGGATGTGAAGGGAAGACCATACGAGCGTCGGAAAGGCCAGGTGCTTCATATGTCGTCGAAACCGTCCCAGAGGTCCTTGATGTCGTCAACCGATATGGCCATAGAATCAACCTAAGAACTCTAGTATCACTTTGGTACCCAGGTCAAAGCGCTGTCCTACAACAAGTTATAGATTGGATTGTGGAGTTGGGTGTTCCTGTCAGTGCCTACCACCGCTCCCAACTGCAGGGTCGATTTGGATCTCTCCTGCGCCCCCTCTTCGACCCGGATCATCCCGAATTCATCGGATTCAAAGTAACAACTCAACAACACTTCCTGGGCCACATCGAGGAAGTTGATGGGCACGTGCGTCGTTTCATGTTCCTCTTCAATAGGGAGGACCTATCTTCAATGAGACGATACCGTGAAGCGGAAAAGGAGCGGAACAGCGAAAATAAATGAATAGATTTCTTTCTTGACTCCGCACCACATATATATAGGTACCATAAGTTGAAGGCAGTGTTAAGCTACGGCAAACCCTAGTTGCCTCCATCACGGGATCGGCTCTGGGTCTATTTGATAGAGGCAAGATGAGCACACACACACACACACCTATATAAGATTAGTTAATAGTGAAAATAATCGACGGGTGACTAGGAAATTGGACACTCCTGAGGGCGTACTCAATGAAAGTGAGGTCAGATATATATTGTGTTGAATATAGATTAGCATATGAATGAAAGTCGAATTGATACTAATGACCTACTTGGACTACGTCGGGATGAAGCTGTCGAAGAAAGCATTGTTAAAAGGCACCTCGTCCCCCTTTGCAACTTATAATCCTTCGAATCGGTATCGTCTAATCTTAAAGCGTCAAAGCCAATCAACCCCATTATCAGTGACTTTGTGTTTGCTAGAAGTGTGACTCACATTTGAAATACAACACAAACGATTCACATTTTCCATGGATGAGCGAAGGAGCGAAAGTGAAAGTAGAACTCGAGTGATGTGGCAGTTTTTTTTTTCATAATTATATATTGCAGGCCCATGCTACCGAGCCTATACATCCTCATGGCCAAATGTTTCTTTCTACAACACCAGTCTTTAGAACATTTTGGTCCGAGTCCAGAAGAATAAACCCACTTTGAAGCACCACGAAACTTTTTCCGACGACAGCCACGGCACCTCCCGAAAATGTCTTCCGGAGTATCTTTCCCGCGAATCCTGCTTTTAGCAGTCATTGTTATAGTATTCTCAGAGGCCATTAAGATTGCCCTAAACTTTCTCCTAGACATTGTCATATTTCTCTTCCCTGCCTTCTCCCACGACCTTTTTAGGGTGCTTTCTTCCTTTCTCTTTCACACCCTTAATATTTTCGGCTTGTTCTTCATGTGCGTCGTTAATATTATCGCACTGATTTTCTCCGTTGCCTGGACCATTCTTCCCTGGGTTGTCGGCTGCATCCTTCTCAAAATCCTCATATGGGATAGTGATCCCTTCAGCCCCCCACGAACTTACGCAGCTGGTCTCTAAGAGGACCGTAGTGAATATCGGGGCAACGCGGGGCTCCTTTATTTTAGGATCCTGTATTGTGGCGTTGCTATCAGAGATTGTGACTCGGAGCCTGTGGGCGCAGAAATGTTTCCTCGGCAATTCTGTGCATAACGATAGCGCGTGTTCAGGTATGAACTGGCTTTGATGGGAGATTATATGGCGGGCATAAGAAAGGATCCATCGGAAAAGGGGGTAGAGTCATGCATATCTCTTTACCAATCTCTAGTGGATGATCCACAAGAGGGGAGAATTATTACAGACAACAATTCTATACTATTGAATTGCCGTGCTGTCCATACTAACAGGTGCGTTCTTGACCCCTACCTAGATAACATTCTGCTGAGGGTTAGAACATCATCTGTGATGGATCCATAAGGGCGACATCTTTAGATGGTTTGCGTAATAGTTTCAGCGACCCAAGAATCAAACGCCTTATCCGTATACAAAATTGCGAATTAACATTCTTGATCATAGTCGTGGTGGATGCTCTCGTAGATTGTCACCCAGGCGCCGGGATAGATTGGCGTCACTATTGCCGTCTTGAGTGCCAGATAGAGATCCTGAGATGCCGGGGGATGTAGTTCCGACTCTACCTCGCTCTTGTAATCGAAAATTCATGAGCCATCTCACGTGCATCCCAAGTACACCCATAGTGCTCCGAATTTCGGTAAGCTGATCTTTGATCTGGGAGCTCTCGTTGAAGAGCATCATCGAATGGCGGCCCTCGACTTCATTGAGCGCCGAAGAGAGGCGCTCTACTTTGGATTCCATGGTCTCGAATAAGGATAAAAAATATTGATCCTTGGATTCGTAGGGGGCGCCCTCTTCATGTGCCGAACTACCCTCAGGCAAACTAATGTCCGATATGGGCTCTGGCGAGCTCGTGGCGGGCATAGGAAACCCTCGAGTCTCGAGGAACTTGATTCGCCGTTCCTTCAATCTGTCTTTCTCCTGCAGAGCAGCAATTTCGGCTCGGAGTTCCGCCAATTGGTCTCCCACTGGTCCAACGACTCGGTATGCACATATCTGGGCATGTTCTTCCAGTTGCTTGCGCTTGACGTTCTTCGTGCAGCCGAAAGGGGAAAACTTGCAAGCAGCTTGAGTTTCGGGGCACTCCTTCAAATGTTCCTCCTGTTTATGTCGCACATACTCGGTCTTGCACAGTGCACACTTCGTCTTCCGGTTTGGACATTCGATGTCCTGGTGCTCTTCTAGGTCCGCTTTCTGCTTCACTTGCTGGCAGTATTCGCATTTTACATCGTAGTGGAGGCACCCCTTGCTGATATCCTTCCGAACTACTGTCTTGTCGCAGGATGGGTGAGGACATGGTACTAGTGTCTTATCGCAATAACGCGCGACGTGGTTCTCGACCAGTGACCGAGAAACGATAAGACCACACCCACGCGAGCTGTTAGGGCATCTAACCGACAGGTTATCTAGTTGATTGTGGATAATTTTGGGTGCGGATCGTGTCTCGGATACGAGTTTCAAAGGTAGCCGGTCGACCGGACAGACGGGGTTTAGAGCGTGGGCTTGGACGATACATTTGTGGCAGAAGACGTGGTCACAGGCTGTGATGATAGGAGAAACGAAAGGAACTCGACAGATCGGACATATGAGATTCTCGTCAACGTTGCCTTCGTATTCAAGGGCTCGAAGATCGAGGGCTGTGAGAGTAGCCTCGGCGCCTATCAGAGGTCGGAGAGCTAAGGTGGCGGTGGTACCAACTAGCCCTTCCTCCGGAGTGTTGGGCGGTGGCATATTCGAGGACGGTGTGTTTTCATAGGGATCATGGGAAATTGACACCCCAACGTACATGTACTCAGCTACATTGAAATAGCGGTACGGGATCGATGTGAATAAAGAATAAAGTCGAGGTTAAACTGCGAGTTGATGGACATTTTGACGTCTTATGACTTGGGGAAGCTTTGGAGGGGCTATATTTGATAAATGCATATATACTGCTTATTAAGTATCCGATCCGATCAAACAATAATATGTCTAATGGCATATAAAAAGACGCTAAAGCCCAAAAGGGCAATTCCCATCGACCTAATTAGCCCATTATTATTTGAGTAGCTATGTAATTGTACCTATTGTATTATAGGAGGCATGAATCTGTCAATTCCATACGGTACATATATGCAAAATCATATTAGTCTTTCCTAATTCATCTACGTAGAGTGATAACTGAATTAACCCACATTATTCAGAGTGATTGCTTGCATTACTTTCACGTATAGTATATATTTTTCGGACATCGATAGGTACCTCTTTAGCTTTTATCATAATTAATCTTATCTGCAGTTTCAAAAAGTAAAAAAGCAAGTACGACATCAGATCTACTACTGTAATAAGCGTGGCAGCTCCAATGGAGCTGGAACCACTCAACAAATTTCCACAAAATTTCTAAACAGACACTTCAACCTTTTCTGTTAAGGGCCTCTCCAACCGGTGTCTTCTTTTCTAGAAGCTACCTAGGCAGTATTCAATTACGCCTGCTGATTCAATTGAAATAGACTTGTACTGACAATAACCATCATCGTTCTAAGATGGCGGGCTTAACCCTGAAAATTACCAATCGGTCCCGGAAGGGTCTCAAGGGTCTGCCCCCTTCCATTGAGCTCCCGGACGATGCCACAGTCGAAGATGCGAAGAAAACTATCGCTCGCGCTGCTAAGGTTTCTGACCACAACCGCATTGGCGTCTTCGATCCCGTTTCCAGGAAAACCATCAAGGACAGGAACTCTCTGCTTCGGGATCACGTTGAAGTCGTGAAGCGTGGAGAGCTGCTTGTAAAGGACCTCGGTACAATTCCGTTCCCTCATAACAAGCTCCATACACTTCAACTAATCGTATAATCCAACAGGTCCTCAGATTAGCTGGCGGCTAGTCTACGTGATCGAATATCTCGGGCCTCTAATTTTCCACCCCCTCTTCATAGGTCTACGAGACCACCTGTACCCAGCCATATGGCCTCTGATTAAGGACTACCTGCCCTACGCGCCCCAGTACAACAGCGAATTATCGTTCACGCAGAAGATTTCCTTCGCCATGATCATAGCACACTTCATCAAGCGTGAGCTCGAGACCGTGTTCCTGCACAAGTTCGCCGCCAGCACAATGCCCTTCGCCTACGTCTTCCGCAACTCCTTCTTCTACTGGGTCTTCGCCGGACTTCTCGGCGGCCTCGAGCTCTACGCGCCCTTCTCGCCCGCCGCCCTCGCCCCCGAGCAGCCCACCGCTCTTACCTACGTCGGGCTCGCGCTCTACCTCGTCGGCGAGATCGCCAACTTCGACGTCCACTGGTACCTAGCGCACCTGCGCAAGCCCGGCGAGACCGCCCGCAAGATCCCCCGGGGCCACGGTTTCGGCCTCGTCACCTGCCCCAACTACATGTTCGAGATCATCGCGTGGATCGGCATCATCCTGGTCACCCGCAGCCCGAGCTTGTCGCTTTTCATCCTCATCGGTACCTACTACATGTACATCTGGGCCTGGGGCAAGGAGAAGAACTACCGCGCGCAGTTCGGCGACAAGTATAAGAAGAAGCGCAGCGTTATCCTTCCGGGTTTGCTCTGAGCTCGTCGAGATTGAAGTTGGTGGTGAGGTGTTTAAAGTAAATGAGGTGGTGGGATATGTCCTGGTCTTTGTTGGGTGTATTACTAATACGTGTGCCCTTGGACGTAAGTGACGATCGGTTGAGGGGAATGATCTAATTGCCTTTTATGAACGAGTTCTGGAAGATATAGATATTGAACTTATGACGAGAACCTACTTAATATACTATTATTTATATGTAAATTGTGTTGACTACCTATTTATAAATACCTATGTACTTAGTAGGTTTAACCGGGAACTGCTTATATAGACTATTTAGTCTATATAATCATTGACCATCAAAGCTCATTAGATCATAACATTCATATCTGGTATCATATCCACGTAACTATTTCCTCGAAAAAAGCTATCCCGCTGTTGTTATCCCATGGCAGTAGAGGTATTTAGATTCTTATCCACGGCCTGCGGTCCAGAGAGGTGCGGTGGGTGAGTTTGCCCACGGGTTCCAGCGGCGTGGGAAGTATTTCCGATCTCTATTCTGTTTTCAGTAGCAGGTTCCTTACCCTTGACCGAGCTCCCCTGTGACGCGGACGAAAGCGGGTTTTGGGATAGGGATAGCGAGTCTAACGGTTCGTGCAAGGCAGTCGCCATAGCTTCGCTAATACTGTCGGCAACGGCTTCGTTGACGGTGACATTTATATCGTCCCTCCCTATATGCACGTTGCTTCTAACAACATGGTCCACGGAAGAATACCCATTCACTCCTCGCTCTTCATTTTTCTTATTCTTCGCATCATCCTCACCATCAGCTTCGCCCGTCACACTCCCCCGGCGACTATCAGCCCTACTATTATCAGCGCTGTAGCTCCCGGACCAGCTACTCCTGCTACATTCACTACAGCTCTCGCCGTCGCTCCCGCTGCCGCCCTCCCTCACCAAGCGCATGGTCTCCTCCAGAACCAGGAAGTCCCTCTCCAGCACCTCGGCCCAGTTCTGCACGTTGCCCAGCTCCTTGATCTTGCGCTCCGTGTCGCGGGCCAGTTTCTCGAGCTTGTCGTTTTCCTTGCGTAGTGCCTCGGTCCCCTTTATTACGTCTTTCTCTTGCTTGCTCAGCGCTGCGGCGTTTGAATGAAGCAGCGAGGCACGTGATTGTAGCTCCGAGTCCAGCATGTTCGACATGGAGGCCACGAAGGCGGCGCGAGCCTCGTCAATGTGAAGCTGCGTCGTGCGGGACGGCAGATTCGGGTTGAGGTCCATGGTAACGCGTGGTTGAGCTCCGGCGGCTGTGGATGTGGTTGCGGCTGTAGTGGTAGGAGGCGACGTAGTGCTCCGAGAAGCCGAGGCGGAGGTAGAATTGGACGGCTGCGGACGCGAAGAGGAAGACTGGAAAGACGGCGTTAGGGGCGGCGAGCTTACGGTATTGGACGAGCTTATCGGATTTCTCGGAGCTGGAGCAGCCGGAGTGCTACCCGGAGCTTTGGGGACGGAGGAGGGGTTGGAGGGCGGATGGTGGACTGTTGCACCCGGGTTAGATGCTGATGCGGCCGACATTTTTGACGTAGTGATCTCTGCAAACCCAGTTATATCTTGGCAACGGCAAAGTGCAGAGTTGTAACCCTATGATAGAGCCGTGCAAAAGAATTGGACGTTGCTATTCGAATGAGAAACAAGCTTGCTCCAGAACTGCGGGTTCTTAACATATGCGGGGTCTCGACTGAGCCGATTGGAGGGATGCGACATGCTGCCATGCGTTAAGCTGCCAACAGCGTCCATTATATTCGCCAAACACTTGGTGCGGATGTTACACCACTTGTCGGACCTATTCCGCCAACCACGGTTTACGAAATCACTCATCCCAATCTACTTCATACAAACCTTCCTCCCTTTGCGTGCTGACCCACTCTTCGCTCGCTAGGCCTCGGATGAAACGTCGTTGGAGGTCAGCGCTGTCTTTATGCCAGTCGCACGCATAGTCGCAGACCGGGGTGCTATTCTCTCCAAAATAGTTGCATATAAGTTTATGCCGGCAGGAATTCGTGCTCTCGCAGTATTCGGTTAATGCTTGTAGGCTCTTGGCGCGCACTTCGAAGTTAGAGTCCAGGTTTGAGCGATCTCGTATGATCAAGCTGCTAACTCGATCCCTATCCTCGCGACTATAATATAGAAAGCAATATGCTGCGTTTCCGTCACGCCCAGCCCGTCCAGCTTCTTGATAGTAGCCTTCGAAGGATTTGGGTATTCGCCAATGCACAACAAAACGGACGTTGTTCTTGTCAATACCCATACCGAACGCGGTTGTAGCGACAATTATATCGTACCCTTCTTCGTTGGCTACCCATTTGGACAGAACCTTCTCTTTGGTCTCTTTAGACAATTTGGCATGGAACGGCTGTGCCCCGATACCTTCTTGTCTAAGTTGTGAAGCAAGGCTTTCACACTCATCCCGTGAAATGGTGTAGATAATTCCAGGAACATTGTCAGCACGCTCACCAAGGGCGGCAAGTTCGCTTTTCCGCTCGTCCTTGGCCCTGCGTTGATATACGCCACGTATCCACTTGAGGAAATCTTCTAGTCGCTGATCGTCTTCGTCGCGGGTAAAACGAATTTCGAAATGGAGATTTGGCCGATGGGCCGTCATTGTAAAACTCTTCAGCCTCTCTGGCCTGGCATCCAGTCCGAGGGTGCTGAGAACATCCTTGCGTACCTGGCTGTTGGCTGTTGCTGTCAGGCACATGATAGGCACATCTGGGAACGATTCACGAAACCATGCTAGCCTTTTGAAGTCCTTACGGAAGTCATGACCCCATTCCGAGATGCAGTGCGCCTCGTCAATGGCAATGCGGGCAAGTTCTCGTTGTTCGTAAACGACCCTCAATCTATCCCGAAAGCGGTCTTGAGCACAAAGCTCTGGGGTGACGTAGAGGAGCCGGGTCCGAGGGTGGCCGGTTTTGAGGTCATTCATAATGCGGTCTTTTTCTACCGGGGGTGTGTTGCTATTCAGCGAGCTAGCGTTGATATCGGCAGCCCGGAGAGCTTCCACCTGGTTCATCATGAGACTCAACAATGGTGATACCACAATAGTAACTACATATGATTGTAAGTAGCACGCTAACGGAGCTAAAAGCATAAAGGGGGTAACAAAAAGGGGCTAGACGTTGGAAACATACTGCCCTGGTCAACTACGGCTGGGAGTTGGAAGCACAAGCTCTTCCCAAATGAAGTGGCTGCTTGGACGAAGACATCGTGACCATCTAGTGCAGCTTGTATAATTTCCCGCTGGAATGGCCGAAAGCTCGTCTTGTTGAACTGGCGGCGTAGCGTAAAGTCTAGGTCTGGGAAGATGAATGAGTTGGACCTCACTAAAGCGGGCATGTTTCAGTCTGCCAAGTACTCATTAAATGCTCAAGTACTTATGAGGTTGTCCCGAATATGTAATCTGAAGTTATGGATTTCCGTACACGAGTCCCTAGCTGGTCGAAGGCTAGCTTTCTGGTTCTTGGATAGATTAGACTCCTTCTAATTTCACAGCCGAGGCACTTGGATAAATTGTGCACATGGATCTGCAAGTGGATGATAGTAAGTATCCCTGTTGACCGTCCTCTTGGATATTTCGAATGGGATGTCTATTGTCACAATCCGTTGCCACGGTGGCTTCGCATTATTAGATCATCGGTAAATCTTGAGCCAATGTGTGTAAAGAAAACGTGCCTGAGTTAAGGGAGGTTAGATTTTTAAAGCCGGTCACTCAACAACTAAAACATACGGTAATCTGGAGCCCACGACGACCTCCAGTACTATTCCGAAGTAGGATGTAGCAGAGTAGCAGACTACGGATTACTTCAAGTAGAAATAAATGCACTTTCTTTCCGAGTCCTTAAATGTAATAAATCGTCCAATGCCGTTTCCATAGAAACTTCGTCGCAACTTCTATGTATGTAAACCAACCTTATCCTTAATTGCCTAATTGCGTTGAATCTCCACTGTCGCGTGGGAACATGGAACGTGCCTTGCATCTTTCGCGGCAGACTAAATTGGATCTGAGGGCAGTATGCGGCCTGTGCTTATAAGATTTAGTGGCACACTTTTCGTAGCGCCCGTTCTCTCTGACCAGCTATCGCCACAGCTGTAAGGTACCAAGTACCACGAACCCTTTTTTCTAAGTCCCACTAGAATTTTTCAATTTGTACGGTACCTAGGTACTGTACATGTACATACCTAGGTGTGTATTGACACTCATACACTATACTTCTTCACCTGCTGACAGATGCATCGTCACAGATGAAAGAGGCGATATTGACAATGGAATAATCAATTGAGATGGGAGAAAATGCCATGGATATAATGCGAATACACTAGCCAATTATATCACCGAGATCCCATACTTATTATCACATTTAGTGAGGCAAGCAGGAGAAAAAAAAAGGATGGCGGCTGGTAGGCTCGTCTCGACCATCTCGCACGAGTGAACAGTACACTACAGTTATGTATGTACTAAAAGACGCGAACAGGGGGAGATATACCCCACCTTGGGTTGATTCGCTTACACCAACTTTCCCCCTTTCTGCTGTCATACACGCCCCAATGAGTGGCCTTCGCAGTTATCCGGAATTGCACACCCACCGTGTCTCTGTGGATCCCCTTTCTCCTAGACTCCTCTAGCGACAAAGGACCCCTTCCCTCTGACTGGTGCCCAAGGCGCGCATCCCTTGTGTGTCTTCCTTTAGGTTGCGCCGCACATCTCGCCTGGCCCCCCTAATGACCACCTGAAAGAGCTCCAAGAAACAGGGGGTCGCATACGAATTTCTGCATGCTTCAACGACATCAGTGCCTCACCCTTTCGACTAGACGTGTTTCAACTTCGAATCTTTACGAATCGACGCCAAGAGTACCCGTCGAAACGCCTTTCACAATTACTTCTCTTCCCACGCCCGGTTTCATGCCTCTACAGTTTTGTTCTCCAAGCTGAAAGCTGAACCGTTTGTGGTTCTAAGATTTGTTCTTTGGAGGCTTCATATCCTACGACGATGATATCAGTTGTTTTGCTCGGTTCATCGACCTCTCCTTCCAATTAGATCAAAGTTGGCCGTATTTTCGTCGGGATTCATCCGTATACCACTTCGATTCTACAAGGACCATTTTTGACGTCCACCACCTCGTTTCATACGCCCCACGAGAGTTCTTGCGCGTAGAGGTCTCTTGCGTCTCCGGTTGCCATGCAAGTTGCCTTGGGTGGCATGGCTGCTACTGTCATACCACCTCAACTGTCGGTATCGAGAAATCTGCCTACGAGTCTACCTCAAGGAATGAGACGAATGCCCCCAACCGCCGCAATGCCTCCGCCTCCCCCGATCCCCGAACAATTCAATATGTCGAATAGTGGCAGCTCCGGCTCCATGCTGTCCGCATCTGCTCCACTATCTCCCGGTCAGGTCATTGCTCTTGCTAGAGAAGCAATGAATAGTGCTCTACGAGAGAACGAGACCCAAGCAGCCGAAGCCAGTGGCGTTAGCACCGAGCTCAAGCCTGGCATCACCATTGATCTTTCTAGGAAGAATATTCAGGCATTGCCAGACGAGGTAGTAGATATCATAAAGAATGAATTGGAACGGTTAGTTTCGTCTTACTTGCCGAATTGGTGCTTGGAAACGCGCTGACACATTGATTCTTACGTAGGTTGGCGTTGTCACACAACAGACTATCGTCTTTGCCAGCAAGGTTTTCAGAGTGTACGCACTTGCGCTATCTTAACTTGAGGGCCAACCTGATTAAGGAGTTTCCATTATCGGTAATTATATATCCCCACCTTTCGATACCTGAACTCGTTACTCACTCTTGCTCTAGCTATGTGACATCAAGTCACTTGAGATATTGGATATGGGAAGGAACAAAATCTCCGTCCTGCCCCCTGAAATTGTGAAGTTAACCTCGCTTAAAGTGCTTGCTTTGCAGAAAAATAGGATAGAGGAACTTCCGCTTTGTTTGGCTGATATGGTCTCGTTACAAATGCTGAGGCTGGACGGGAACAATATAACTTTTCCTCCAAGGGAAGTGTTGCAAGTCCAAGCGAGCAGTCCTCCGAACGAGGGATTCCTGGAAAAGAGTGAGATAACGGAACTTACTGTTACTGCGCACATAAAAAAATACCTAAAGCAAAAGGCCCTAAGTATGAACGGAAGAGAGAAAGACGGGGAAAATGGCGGAGACGAGCTAAGCGACGGAACAGAAACACCTCGAATGCCCATTAGAAGAGTAGTCAGTGGTCGATTTCCTATTCGGGTAAATGGCAGCGATGTATCAGATATGCGATCTCCAGCCGTCCTCCGACCGCCGCCTATACCATCCAGGTCACACGCTAGAGGGCTTTCTCAGCAAAATACCGCTATTCGTAGACCCGGCGTTATGCCTCTCACCATCGGCAACCCTAACGAAAGGTTACGGTCGAATAGCGAGACATTACTCCAGGCATCACGGGCCGAACGATCATCGGACAGACAGAGACGCATGGGTATCGTATCTAGGAAAGCGACTGAGCTTGGAACACTAGATGAAGGCCAAGCGAACAACAGATTCAGTCACTACCGGGGATTGAGTCATGGTTCGTCTATGACAGGTAACTTAAATCCTAATGGAACTTCAGTAATAAGCCCGAACAGCCCAGCTGAGCCGCTACTGCATCGACCAAATTATGTACGGCGCCTCTCTGTTTTACCCGAGCAGCGACGAGAATCCAAAGTTTTCGACCCTATCATCGAATCTGCAAAGGGTATTCTTTACGCAATCTTCCAGATCCACCCCATGATACAACTCTTCACGAGATTAACGAACGATGGTACAACCAAGCGGTCAAGTCTTGAGATTGTCTTTTACAACACTAATTTTCACATTGAACAATTAGAACAGGAGATTCAAAAGCATGAATTCGGCACCGAGAATGGGCCATATACCCCACGGGAGAACGAAAACGTCCAAAGGGCCGTCTTAACTTTGATTAATGCGTACAGTCATATTTGCTCACTCCTATTGAACAATATGAATACGATTGTGGACAATGGAGACCCCCGCTACATCCGTACAATGTTGATGCTGCTGTATCACAGCATCATGGAGCTTCGTATTACGGCTAATGAGATAACCGGTGCTACGTACGAACCTGTAGTTAGCCAAGGATACCACCGGCCAGGGATCGAAGCTACAATCAGAGTTCATTCACGAGATAGCTCTATGACACCTACAGTAGACCGGCCTGGTCTAATTAGTCGACCCCGACCCGGAGCCTTCGTCCATAATCCTAGTAACCTCCGAGTAACTACAGATATGGGGGTTCCATACATCAACGGCACTGGGCGAATGGCCCAGGTCACGTCCGCCACGCCACGATCTGGAGAATCCTTCGCATCTTCAAACGGAGACCTCAGGTTCCCTGCCGATTTCACTGCAGAGGAGCGCTTGTTTGAAAAGATATATTTAGCATTGCAAAAGTCATCGGACGTGGTGATGCGCATCCTTCCCAATATTAACCAGCAGTTCATCGCTTACAGGCGCAATGCCGAGCACCAGCGATTTCCGGATCGCATTATACACTGTTGGAAAGGCCTTGTCGCTAAATGCTCCATTGCCATCGCCGACACGGAGCGTCTTAAAGATCGGTTATCTCATATTAAATTGAAGGAGCCTGGAGTCAGGACGGATCCCCTCTTCTGGAGTCTCTGTAAGAGTTTTATCGACTCTTGGGCTGAGTTTGGAAGTAGGTTAAAGTCCTCCATGGATCAGATATCATTTCCGTTGGATATCAGGACTAGATTACGTCCCATTCAAATCAGCGTAAAAGAGACGAACCAACTCATCATGGCTTCCCCGTGGGCATACCTTCTTCGACATGCAGGCAATATCACCGACTCAGCTACACACTATTCGCCCAGTCATTATTCATCTGGTTCTGCAGTCACCCAAATACAGCTACCTATGACTCCACAGAGTGCTGCTCTTGGACCAGCTGTACAGGCAACTGTGCCGTCGACGCCGCAGAGCGCATCTTTTGCCAATGCTTTTAACGGGAACGTGTTTGAGCGGGCTGACGCGTTGATCTCCATGGGAGGATTATCAATGTCTCGTACCGGGACGATGAATAGTGCATCTACGTCATTAAACTCTTCGTTCTCTTCTACTACTTCGTCGCAGGAAGAACGGCAAGGTTTGTCGACTATGTTAAGCCCTAACGGAAGCGTAGGCCCTACGACCTCTTACAGGCTTAACGGCGGAAGCAAGCCCTCATTCTAGTCGAGGTGGGCTCTATTATGCCGGTAGTACATACCTTATACCTTACTGCGCCATATAAAGCATAGAATAAATACTCCAACCAGGTTCGCCGTTCGCCGCCCGGCAAGCTGATGCTTAGGGATCGCTCTAGGATTTTAGCACTCGCTCGGCAAAACGGCCAGGATAAATATTTCTACCTTGCGCGCTGGTTCCGCCCGCAAATACTTCTACTCTTTTGACCCAAATATACCGCATTAAATGTATCTTTTACTGGACACAAAGGGTGGTGAAAATGGAATTCACTTTTTTCTTTAGCTTTGGGGGGGGATGGCGGCGTGCGGATGGTTTGGTGATCTTGACATGGGAAAAGTTCAGATAGCGCATGGAATTGGCGTTATTCAATAATGTGAATCAATGTGTCAATTATAATGTCTCAATACCAAATCAAAGTCCGATTACATACTATATCTACCTACTTATCATTTACGCCTGAGCTGTCATTCTGATTAGTGGAGGAGCAGGTATCCTTGTGGCAATTCTGGATGTCTGTTCAATAGAGAACCACCAGAGTTCACATGTAATAATCACCTTACTAGTTATGGCTTGGTCCATACCAAATAATTTGGGTAGAAAAGGTGTCTTTCTATCCCTAGGTCTACGCCCTTACGTTTCGTCACATACATACGTCCACAGTCAATGATTTCATCAGAATCTATCAGTTCCTCGAGGTCGGGGTTCTATCTAGGTACCCAGTTCTATTTTCATGTAATCTACAAGATTATATTGTAAAACCTTTTCTTTTATCTTTTTTTCTTTACTTCTTTACAGTTACAGTTATCTCACTATTTCAGTGTAACCAACTCCTCAGCGCTCGTAGGATGGATGGCAATGCACGAGTCGAGATCCTTCTTGGTAGCGCCCATCTTGACAGCGACGCCGAAGCCCTGCAGCATCTCGCCGGATCCCAGGCCCATGATGTGCAGGCCGACGACCTTCTGCTCGGGCCCCGCGCATATCACCTTGTATTTCGTGGGCGCCTTGTCCTCGGGCTCCATCATGGCGTAGTACATGGCCGTGAAGCTCGTCGTGTAGATCTTGAGGTTGTCGCGCCCGTACCGCTCCGCCGCTTGCGGCTCCGTCAGCCCGATGCTGCCGACCTCCGGGTGCGCGAAGACGACCGACGGCACGTTGCTGTAGTCCACGCGCGCCGCGCGGAATTCCTCGCCCCCGTAGAGCCGCTCCGCTAGCCGTCGGCCCGCCGCGATGGCGACCGGGGTTAGTTCTACCCTGCCGGCTACGTCGCCGAGCGCGTAGATGTTGTCCACGGACGTGTTCTGGAAGTCGTCCGTTACGATGTAGCCGTTCTCGTCGAGCTTGACGCCCGCCTTCTCCAGACCGATGTCCTTGGTCAGCGGCGTGCGGCCGATGGCCCAGATCAGGTGGTCCACATCTTCGAGCTTGCCCTCGCTGTTACCTTCCTTGTAGTGTATCGTGAGCTTGCCGGTGCTCGGGTCCTTCTCGATCTTGCTCTGGCTCGACTCCTTGTGCACGTGGATGCCGAGGCGCTCGTACTCGTTGGTGACGCCCTCCTGGATCATGGGGTCGAAGGCGCGCAGGAACGTCTTGTGCCGGATGAACAGGTGCGTCTCGGTGCCCAGCGCGTTGAACATGCCGGCAAACTCGACGGCGATGTACCCCGCGCCCACGAGCGCGACCTTCTTGGGCAGCTTGTCGATGTCGAAGAAGCCGTCGCTGTCGGTGCCGTACTCGGAGCCCGGGATGTCGGACGGAGGCTTCGTCGGCATGCCGCCCACGGCGACCAGGATCTTGTTGGCGCGCACGGTGGTCTTGGAGCCGTCGTCCAGCGTGATCTCGACCTCGTTCCGGCTCAGCAGCTTCGCCCACCCGTGCACGTACTCAACCTTGTCGTTGACCAAGTTCCGCTCGTAGATGCCGTTCAGCCGCTTCACGTAGGCGTCCCGCTTCTGCTTGAAGGTGGCGAAGTCGAACGGCTTCGTCTCTTGCACCGAGAACCCGTACGCCTTGGAGTCGTGGATAGCTTCGGCGATGGCGGCGGCATTGAACGTGACTTTCTTCGGGACGCAGCTAGAATGTGAAAATCGCAGGTTAGTTAGCTTTTCTTTCTTGGGTCTTGGTTGTACTTCAAGTGAATCGAGGGGAGAGGGGGAGGTACCCAACGTTGACACATGTACCACCGAGGCGCTTAGACTCAACGATCATGGCTTTCGCGCCGAACTTGGCGCTGGCCATGCGCGCACACCCAAGACCTCCGCTACCGCCGCCGATGACGAGAAGATCAGTCTCCTTGGAAATGGGAGCCATGGTGGGCGGGGTAATCGAGAAGTGTCTGGAGATAGAAGCTATTCGCGATGTGGCCGTCCTAGAAGCGGAAGAATAGTTTAAGGTCCTGGTAGCAGTTGTAGCAGCCGATATCCGACCAAACAACCCAAGCGCTTGCATTGACCTATTTATTCCAAGGGAAAAGAGAAAACGAGGGAATGGTGGGGTGGAGGGAATGACGTCTTATATGGAAGGCTTTGCGGAATAAAAAGAAACAGGTCCTGTATAGGGTAGGTAAGGCTGGGGATTGACAACGAGCGGATTTCCAATCTACGATGCCGAGACAGGCAACTTGCAACTCGTAACATGCAGGATGCAGGGCAATTACTAAGAAGGATGAATCATCGCCGCCAATTCAGCTACTTAATAATGGAAGAAACTAGGTTAAAGGGAAACTAAAGGGAAACTAAATATCAAAGCCCGTGTTGTCATCACTAAGCACCGGTAGGCCGGTTCTCGCCCGTGTTACCTGAGACTAGGTATTTGATTCTATGTAAATAATTGGAACCCCGCCAGCCCCGCTCCGAGTCGCCCGCGGCAAGGGTCTTTGACAAATCTTCCCAGTCGTTATTAGAATAGCGTGCCCCGCATACCTAAACCTTCTATTGCTACCCTTTTATTGCTACCTCCCTTTTATTCGTATCTGTCACCTGGTACCCTACCGTAAATACTAGAAGCTACAACAAAATTACCCTTCCACCACTGAACCATGACAAATCTGAAGGGTTAGGAGATAGGTATGCGATACCTGGAAGCATCTAGATTAGGTTTCTCCGACTTGGAGGAAAACCATTAGGACAGCTGCATATCTAGAAGCTGAGTCAGCATCTTATCTCGTACTACGGAATACTAGGACAAACTTGACGTACGCTGCTGTTGCACCTAAGGCTTCGAACGGTTTCGTGACCAAAGCAGATGACAGGACCACAAGAAACACGAAGATAAACACTGTGATCACCACTAACTTCATCTTCGAACTGTCTAATGTTTGTAGAATCCAGAGTGGTACGAGCAACAAGGCCGTACCTATAGTTGTAATCACCGCAGATACGAACATGTTCATCTTCTTTTCTGAGAAGTAGCTCACATTTTCCAAGCTCTGTGCCTGTGTTGATACACGGGACTTGTCCCGCCATATCGATAACGTTCTCAAGCGAAGCGAATTATCGATTACTTGACGTAAAGGGGGTTTATCTCTTCGACTCAAACAGACTAGGTCATCGTGGTCCAAATAGGACTGCTCGTCTTCGTCGATCGCTAGGTTTTGGTAATTCTTGTGCCATCTTTTAATGTTTTTTACATCACGCATAGGGGCTCGGGGAAACTGCCTTATTCGAGTCTGGTGAACAATGAACTTGTCTATGATGGTAGTCATTGGTTGGACACTGGATTCGATATAGGATGAGTATGGTAGTTCTTACTGTAACGATCTAGCGCACATTCGAGCCGATCTAGAATGGTTTTGCGGTCGTCCATGTCGTCCCGGAACGACCCGTTATTAATTGCGCCTGATTCTTTTTTGCTATAGGCATCATCCAACTTCTTAAGCTCCTCTTCAAGTGCCGATACTTTATCTTGAAGTCGAAGAGCAACTCGGACGTTAAGTTCCTCAAACTCCCGGAATATGAGGAGATCTGCGTCAGACGAAATGAACTGAGCATATCCTCTATAACCAATATATTTCCATGGTTGTCCCTCGATGTCCTCTTGTGAGACCTCCGCCCTACTTTCATCATTTTCAGGCCCCCTTTCTTCGTCGGGTTGGTTCATCGTTGCTTCGTAGGTCATATTGGATTGCTTCAATACTCGTTCACCGTAAAATAGAAACCGAAGCAGATTCCTGGCCAATGCTCTGCGGAGATTGTCGGCTCTGCAGGAATATATATGGCTCTCAGCCTACAGGGTCACAATGTTGACGTGGAATGATAGCTGTGTTACACAACAGCTCCAATGTGCCTTGCCATTGCTGCGCCACCGTGATATGGAGGACTTGAATCGCGCCCGCCCACCAGTGTCGTCCATCAAGCAATTTTCTTCTTCCAAACCTCACCTGCACCAAGAGACTACACAGAAATGGCTACCGTAGAGACAGTAATAACGGAATTGATGCGACTAGCCGCCAAGGAAACCGCTCTCGGCCCCAACACCCACAGTCACTCTAGCGGAGGCAATTCGAAAGCTGTCAGCCAGACCAACCATTCATCAGGAGACTGCAAAGAAAAGGCTACCGTGGAGACAGTAGTAATGGCATTGATGCGGCTAGCCGCCAAGGAAACCGCTCGCGGCCCTGACACCCACAGTCACTCCAGCGGAGACAATTCGAGAGCTGCCAGCCAGACCAACCCTGCAGCAACATACGAAAAAGCTATATCTAGCAAGTTCGATAAACATGCCTCACCAGATCATGGGCACTACGAAGCCCCTGTCCATGTCAAGATAACTACAAATCGAATAGTAAACGCAGAACGACCTCCTAAAAATCCGCGACAAGAGCCGTCAGTGCCTCCAAACGGCCAGTCTCCTAGAGACTCACATAATGGCAGCCCATCCGGAAACGGCTCTGGGAACGGAGGTAGGGACAATGCTGGGCGTGGGGGTGGAGGTGGGGACGTGTCCGCCCCGTCTAGACCTACCTCGAGTCGTCCGAGGACGATGGGAGAACGCCGCGAAGCTATATGGTGGTGTGTAAGTGGAACAAGACGAAACACATCTTTACTTCACATCCTTTCAACTAACCCACTTAAGTGTAAGTGTCACTTTGGGCCGTCAACGGTCGCCATGACTCCTTCATGCGGCGGTTGCAACAACCACGAGCAATGCCCTAGTTGCAAAGTAGGTATAAGCGGACTATAGTAACGAAACCGCCAAAGCATTAATTGGTACCCAAGTTTTACGAAAGCTATTAAAACGAAAAATGCCTATCAATCACTCACCAATTCCACATAACACCTGTTCTTATAACCCCTTTTCTTAATTTTTTTCCTCTCCGGTGAATCGGGTCGAGCTTAAGGTGGTAAAGCTCGAGCTAATGTGCCGCTTGCACAGGTGGCCTCGTGGTACTTGGGTAATTATGATAAAAGGAAATATGTTTGGGATTGGGACTTCAATAGGTAACTTTACTGCCGAATTTATGATATCTATTTCTTCTCGAATTCGTGCAGCATGGCCGGGAAATAGTAGTAGCATTACATAAACGTTTTGGTTCTGATGCATTACTCCTGTCCGGACGTCGGTGCCACCACTCAAGGATGTTCTGGACAACCCTTAGATCTTGGTCCTTGCCCGTTTTCCTCTATCTCCCAGCCTAGCTGTTCCTGGTCAAGTTCCTGAACTTCAACCTCACCGGTTACCGCACAGATAAACACATAGTTATATACCGCCTCGGATGACGGAGCACTCCTGGGGCCACTGAAGCAATCACCTACGAAGTTGGTAAGGTGCCATCTGATGGGAGGCATATTATTGTTTAAAATAGCTCTGATCCTTGATCCAAGCAACCGACAGACAAGCAGGTCATCATCTGAAGTCAAAGGAGGAGATGGCACCGTGGCCAAGAGATGTACATCAGCGACGTCATGTCGAGGTCCAAAAAGAACAACTTCCTTGAGCCCTGAAAAAGCCACATCTTCCCATATACTTCTGTAGAACATCCCTATTATTCCATCTCCGCAATACGCATTACACCGATAGGAGAGTCCGAGTGATCGTAGACGCCGGAAACTTCCCGGGCAGGATTGGAAGTCTACCCAGCTGCTGTCGAGGCAAAGTCTATCAAGCTTATAGTTGAACCAGATAACAGGCGTACTTTCAAACTGAATATCAGGTCCCATTATAAAACCTCTTCTGGCAGGTTTAATAGCGACTGGGAAGGCTAGCTCGTATGACTTCCTCTGCGCCTCAGCGCGTGATTCAAAGCATACGTGCAAGATAACGGGTGCTGGCGTATGTTTGCCTTTCATCACTGTGACGTTACGTGGGCCTGGGAGGCAGAACTCCCAAACTATGATTCGGAGCTCTGCGGGAAGGCAAGTAAATCTGAACATTGTGGATTCTGGCATCTTGTTAAATAGATGGAGGTATGGAGATTCGTCTAAATCGTGACCGGCATCTTGTCCCCTTTTATAGATGAAGGGGTAGCATTAGGTAGGTATTTAGCTTGCAAAGTAGGCATTCTGCCACGTGGCACATCTAGGGTGATGAGATGAAACACGATGTTTCGCGGTGAGCTATAAACCATCTGCCCAGGCCAAAGCTGTAACATACATACACGAAGCCCCCTTGTCTACCTGATCTTAGTAACCTAGGAGGCGAAACATCAGACACATTCTCACTATTTAGCAACGGGTTAGGCGTCCGGGGTTCTATCATTGCAGTCATGTCACAGGCAGCGTCATGTTTATACATTGGTACCGTTATTCTAACACACACTAGATACCCTAGTAAGTAGGTAGGTATGGAAGTAAAGATACGGAATAAAACAGCCCGACTTTCATTGCTTCAGCACTAGACAAATTGTTGCCCACCCCTTAGATTTCAACGAAATGGCAAAGGTATAGGAAGAACGTGTTCAATATAAGCCTCAGAACATATGAACTGTCTTCGCTGAATGAAACACTGTAATAAAACAGTTAGTAAGTTATATATTATAGTATGGTACAAGGTACGCATGAGGCTCGGGGGAAAGGGGGGGTTGTCAGTAACGTACTGGAAGGCATCAGGTCCTTATTGTCGTTTAAACTTTCCATCGCCGTCTGTATATGCGGTGGGAACTTCTTAAGCACATCTGCGGAAAGGTTCTTCTCCAGGCGCTCCGCTCGCATCTGGTAGAACTGCTGGACGAGGCCGGCTCCGGCCATGGTCAACGCCATTCCGCCTAGATCTTTCAAAGTATCGGATATCTTGACGTCGCCATCGCCATTTTCGTCGTCGGAATCTCCTTCGGAATCACCACCTTCGGCACTGGCTCCAGTCTCCTTGGCCACTCTCTTAGCGAGGTTTTGGCCGATCTCCGTCTTGTGGTTACCCCAGTCCCTGCCTTCCATCAACTTCTGCAGGATACTGCAGAGCTTGTATTTCTTCTGCATCACTGTTGAATGGGTGATCAGCGGACGCTCTTTAATAAAGGGGTAAATGGGTAATATGAAATCTAGGATTAAACTCACTATAATACTCCCAATACTTAATTAACCCTATCTCAGGGGACGCATTATGAAAGTCAATTTCGTCGCTCGCGATTCGATGCCCGTAGAAATCACGTCCGGAGCCGCCAAGCTCAAAGCAGCAGAGAAACCATTTCGCCCCAGGGACCCCGGAGAACCGGGCAAGAACCCATTCGCCCGCGATTTGCGTCAGGTCTGTTTCCTGGACAAACTTGATCATTCTGCTCACTCGGGCGCCCTCCGGTCTGGCTTTCTCGAAATCCGGCGCATCTATGTCGTTCTCGTCCTTGTTCTCTGACTCCGAAGGGTTATATTTGTTCTTGATTGCCTTCTGCCAGGTTGTACCTGTAGCTTGTACTTTATCTTGATTGCTCTTTGTCAGTTCATCTCCAGTTGGGTCTCCGTTATCATCAGAGTTTTCTTCTTGTTCTTTCCCTTTGAGAACTTTGGCATCAACTGCTTGCACAATGTCAAGCTCCTTCTCGAGGATGTGTTTGGGACAAGAGAAGCTGACCATAACCCCTGAAGCGCCATGTCAGTATTTGCAACACATAGAAAACTCGCGTGTCGCTATGCATCAAGGGCAAAAGAAGGAAATAGAGAAATTTTGTTGTGCTTACTGGCAAACCCAGTGCTGATAATACACCATCCGGTAATCTTCTGATGCGGACCAACAGCGTTCCTAACTTGCCTTCGAAGCTTATCAGGCTGCGCCATCGATATGACAATTCGTTGGATATCGAACAAGCCTTCGATTCCAGAATTCTTGACGATGATAGGATTAGGCGAAATCATGGTGTCAATTTCTTCGGGCTTGACATCCGGCTTTGAGAATTCACGTATCTGAATGTCTGCTAGGACTTTCGCCAGCTCAGGCGGTAACTCCGGCTCGGATGTTGTTGCGTTTTCTCCCGTATCCTTATCGTTGTTATCGTTGTCGCCAACTTTGATACTTCCAATGTAGGACAAGACTTGCTCATCTAATGAATGTCTTGAAATATCTGATATTAGCGATGGCGTCGTAGGGGCCGACGGTAAGTCAGTGACCTCCGACTCAAAAGTAGGAGTCTCGGCTTCGGTTGACGTTAAGCTAGATTGGGATTTCCCAGACTCTTTTCTTCCGAAGCCTTTTAACGATGGAGCCTTGAAGCTCCCAATGCCTAGACTGGACGACGATTGCGATGGGGCCTTCGCTGGTGCCGTCTCAAGTTCAGTCTTCTTACGGCCAAACTTTGGAGCTTTGAAAGATGTTATATCCTTTGGGAGTGAAGGCGTCTTGATTTGAGCCGGAAACGAGGCGAATGGGGAATTCGAAGGACCACTCTGCCTAGAGGCTGGTTCCCCGGGCCCTGAATCTTGGGCTCCGCTCTTGGAGGGAGGGGGTGAACGGGAAGACTGAGGCCCGGTAGGTAGATTAGAGTCGAATGCTGTTTCGATGTACTTCAGAATCTTGCCGATATTTTTTATATGTGGTTTAAATTGCTCGAATTTTGCTCTTTTGATGACTCGCAGTATCTCCTTCACCCAAATGAGAGGAATGTTCTGTTGCTGTCGCTCCTTGACGAACATGATAGTGTCTACAAGCATACCAGAGATAGCCAGAAAGTCTGCCATAACCTCGTACCGTTTGATTTGGAGAAGCTTGATCAGCTTTTCGTCCTTCTCTTTCTTGCGCTTCTCGTCTTTCCCGAACTTGTAGGCTTCCGGGGTCGATGGGTAGAGCGACCTTCCACGAATAGGACTGCCATACTCTTTTCCAGTCCAGTTGAAAACTGATACATCGTTCGAAGAGATGACGACTTCGTCTAGTAGCCTTGAGACGGCTTTTGTGAGGCCTTCGGCGGGAAAAGTAGGAAACCTCACTCCGAGCATGCCCATCAAACAGTATGCACGGTCGGTCATGACAGTGGCATCCCTCCCGCAGACGAGAGACATCACTTTCTGAGTTGAGAATCGGCTTCTTATGAGGCCCTTCTGCCAGAGGTCTAGTTTGGGTACATTTCCGAACTCGGCGATATAGCTCCTATCGTCAAGGATTGGAGCTTCTATGAGGTTGACTAGACATGCAAGGATGATGTTAATGGCGTGTCTTGCACGCTCTGCTAGCGAGCAGGCTCGAGAACTAGATAGATAGGGTTGAAGTAGCTCCAAGATGTTATCTAGTAACCGTTTCGCTTCGGGGATTGTGTTTTGACTAGGCGTCGTCAAGCTTGAAACGGCGATATAGACTGATTGGGTTATTCGAGGCCTTGCAGTATCCATGTCGATGTCTCTTGGAATGCGTAGATCCACCATCTCAAGCATGGAGATAAGTTTCTGTGCGACACTGATGACTTCAACACTCGTGTCGGGATTCTGGAGGGGATGCTACTTATGTGTAAGTCGTTTTTTTATTAGAGGGGCGCGGATCATATCTTCATACCTCAACGCCACTCTTATCAAGAATTTCTGCTAGGGATGAAGGGAATCCCTCAATCTCCAACACCGAAGAGTATGGGTTGTTGGTATCCATACTAGTGTAAAGGGAAACGAATGGATACAGATGATACCACGGACCAAGATATTGTACTGGTCTGTTGAGAAGCTCCCAAGAGGAGTTGACATAGAAAGTTGTCTTGCTCATGACGAGTTCTTGAAGAGTCCATGCTCGGGTCGACCACTCAGGTTTATGGGCGGCGATGTCTGTGTAACTTGTTATGTTGGGTCGTGGAGGAGGTATAATAGACTTCAGAGCCTGCCAGTCCTCTAGTGAATCCTTTGGGACGTCCCTTTTGGTGTCCAAGTGGACCAGACAGAATTCAGCATTCTTATACCATTCTCCCATAGCGGAGATACTCTTTGCGTATTCACCATCGTCCGCCCTGTTTATGCAGCATGAGTCAATCCACAGGTACCGCTTCTCGGTTTTTGGAAACGGGTTCTTGTCCAAGATATCCTTAGACCGCTCGATGGCTTGCTCAATCTTGACCATTGACTTGCTTCGTTGCAAGCACCCGATCAACTCTTCCACTGCCTCGCGAATGTGGCCGTGACGTGCGAAGAATTGGATCTTCTCAGCTTCTTCGAACTCTTTCTGCTTCGCGTCCGCAAGGGCTTTCTCGGCATCTGTCACGTCTATTGCGGATTGCCTCGGTTTGCTGTCAACGTTGTCTTCGTTGATAACTTCGTCGGCCTTGTCCTCGTCAAGACCGATATCCCCTAGGAACTGTTTGAAGACGTCGTCTTCCATTGCCTCATAATCCCGAGTAGAAATCGCTTTCGTGAGTTTGTTCTTGGCCTTTTGAAGCCCACCCTTGCCATCATGCCCTTTCTCCACGATCTGAACATCAACCCTCCGTGAGAGTAACTCCTCGACAATGTTGCTGGTGTCGCTTAGACCAAGCTCTAAAGCTACGTTATTCTCCGCTGTTAGTGTCTTGATTCGCTCTTCCTGTTCATTGATGTCTATCTGGCACTGGTGCTTGACTATATCAATGTCGTTTAGCTTGGCAGTGCTGGCGGTCATCTTATCACCATGCTTATCGGCTTCGGATGCTGCTAGCGCACGATTGAATGCCTTGAATTTTGCGTCAAGGACGTATTTGTAATTGACTTCTCTTCCCTTCCAGCTATGTGAGAGAATGCAATATTGGCTATCAGGGCCAATCTCGGGGTAGTCGACGAGGTGCTTCGTGTCGAGATCAATCATACGGACGGGGCAACGACCTTCTTGTCCACCTGGATCTCCAACGGCCGACGAGTAAGATGGATCCAGTAAACCGACATCGTCAAAGCCTGACGTAATCGAGGCCCCTTTAGAGTATCGATCATGCTCGTTGTAAAATGTGGGTTTGAACTCAGGTACGAACCAGAGGTTTAGCATAGCCCGCACTTTGTCGGGATTCTTGCTGATGGCGATGTCGAAAGCTGCGGCAGACTTGGCCTTCAAGTCAACCGCCCTTGCGGTGACGTATTCTGCTGTTGCTTTTGACATTGTTGCTGTGGCGTCAAATAGGTACGAATGAAAGTAGACTAACCGGGGATTCTGGCGGCGCAATTGTGCCTACCTTAATTCTGCCGGTATCGAGAGAAATTAAATCCTTATACTGAAGATAATTTGTAAATTCAAAAACACCGTAGGTAGGATAGATGCCATCTAGACTCGGGGCATGGAAGCATTGCTATGATAGATCACATTGCTTCATATCCGTGATGTATTTCCCTCGGACTTAATAATGATATCGTATAGGGCTTGTGCACTTCTATCCATGGCTTTCAGCCTCTACGTTAGGGAGGTCCCCGAACGCGCATCTCACACTATACCGATATTAAGTCTACCTCTATGATTGCTAGGAGTAATTACTTACCGGCATCGTAACAGCTCCTTTCTCCTTCTATTAGAGGTAACATTGGCGGATCATTTAATCACTCACAACATTAATATCCCTATATGACCTCCGGGTCTCAGCTTCCTCCATCAAATCTCAGCCGGGGATGTAATAAAAGTAGTGTAACGGCTCAAGTCGGCGACCTAATGATTGGCTTGAGTGAGTTTCATCGTGGCTGCTTACCTACCTGCTAAACGGAAGGATTATGGCGGCTGGAGCTGCATCAAATATGCCCAAGTTGGATTTTCAGCTGACAATAGTGCATCAAAACCCCAACTCGCGATGGCTGGGAAGTTGAGACATCATTAAATGCGGAGAACCTTCCTAAAATAGGGGGCCACTTTATAGAAGGTGAGATACTTCATCCTAGTCCTAGATCACGGCTACTTGATTGAGATTTCGTCGCGGGTCGGTAGGCACTGAGGCTGCGTCCGTGTTTTACTCCTTTTCGCATTACAGTAGAGAACGACAGACTAAATGGCATCTTATCACCGAGTCTTGAATGTGTTTGACAGATCCGTCCAGGATAAGTCCCTGGAATGTGATTAGTATGTGTCTCTGTTCAAACTCTCATATACTGCTTGTGTTCTTCGTTTCCGCCTTCTGATCGAAACAGTGACATCCATCCGTGGGAGATTTTGATCAACGGCGAGAGATGGGCTGGAAAAGTCCGCCTCATCGGCTTCGTCGATGTTTTCTTTCTCATGTGCTACTCGGCAGAGGCTCGCTTTGAGAAAGGAATAATTATCTATAGTAAGTCTGCCACTCGAACGTCCGTCTTCGAGTCTTTTCTCTATGAATTCGAATGGGTCTTATCCATACTGATATTTAACTGATATTAGAGGACGACGAGGTCATCCGGGATACTCTAGAAAGAGCGAATGTAAGTCCGTCAAGCATTAAGCTAGACGTCGTCAATTTGAAGGAGATGAACAGCGACAATAAGTGTATGTAATAGACGCTTGCGCACTGTATTTAGTAAAGCCCCGCAGAGCTCACAGCGTCAAAAGTGCCACCAAAATACTTCAATTTCAATAGCCAACCGCTGGACTATATCGTCACTAGTCTCGGACATGAGATCGGCTTGAAGACGGAGTATCCAAGCTCTTCATTGATCAAATATGAGATCAAGATACTAAAGAGCGGAAATAAAGTCATGAAAAGTTAGTTCCCAAGCCACATTGATCGATCATGACGTACTAACCTCACTTCAGAGCGTGTTAGACGCGCTGTAACACAGCACTCCCTGATGGACTTGATGCATGATGCGATCCGACTTGGGGTCATCACACACGCTGAAATGACAGCGCAGCTTCTCGGGAATTTCTACGTCGGAAGCGCGACAAATGATGCAATGAGGAAGTATCTGGACACACTTGGCTCTGTGAACCAGCCTAACATGGCGCTTTCGAACGATATATCGTGAAGCATGGTGCGGGAACACTCTAAGTCGGCATTGAATCCGGCATCCTCTAACGTCGATATTCCAGGTTGGGTATGCTATTAGATGTACTCATTCTTAGAATGACTCGATGGACCTGGATATATTGCACAACGCAAAACTGAGAGAAGGAGGTTTTTCTGAACCCCAAGATAAGCTGACACAGCCCCTATTAGCCTATTACTACCCATAGTAGATTGAATTTTTTCCTGTTAGATACATTACTTACCGTTTATGCATTTATGAGCCCCCTTAAATAAATTTGGACAAGGATGATCGCTAGATGGATGACGTAGAAGCTACCTTGGTACTAGAAACAGGTAACAAGATTCATACATGTATCTACTCAGTCTAATTCTACTTTAAAAGTGATACACATCAACTCCCTGTGTTCACCAAGCTTAAGAATTGTCAGTCAACGAGATGTCATCGATGTTCCAAAAAGCTGGTGCATTTCTAAGTGGTGGAAATGCGGAGGAGACCGAGAAACAAAATGAGGAAGGCGAGTCACTGACCACAGTACTGGAAACTGATGAAGATCGTAGCGCACTTACGATTCTCATCGGTGATATAACTGAACTCATGCGCAAACGCCTTATCGACACTTTTGACCCCAAGGAAATTGGAACTCAAGGTCACATCTCTACGCTGACAGACGACGAGGATGAAAATGCCGGCCTCGAGAAGTTGGGTGACGATGAACGAAAAAAAGAAATGCAAAAGGTCCTGGAAAAAGAGAATGCTGAACTAGCTAAACGTGAGAAGGAGGTCAACGAAGAGAAAATGGCCGCGTTGAAGACTAGCGCGCTACAGTTCTTCGATGACTGGAGGGACAGTGTCGTTCTCCGTGTTGGAGAAGTTGTTAATTCGAGGAAAACAGCAGAAAACCAGTCAAAGCAAGCTAAACCGGAACTCGTGCCCTCGGATGCTGAACCTGCTTTAGAGGGCATTGAGACGAACGAGCACGACGGCATAATTACTGAAGCGCTATTGAAGATATATCCCCCTGTTGAAACTGCACTGCGCAAAGTGGCTAAGGAGAAGAGGGTATTGGTACTCCACTCGATTCTCCTACTTCTTCTCAGCTTAGAACACTATAATGCGCACTCGCGCACCCTATTGCTATACCTCACCACGAGTTTGGGTCTCTCAGTCACAGTCCTTTCGGAAGACGAAAAGAAGGTTGCTCGTGGTTTAATAACGGCAGCTGAGAAAATGTCGGCTGATGAGGAGACGAAGAAAAGAGCCTTGGAGAATCAACCCGCTCGCAAGTGGAAGATGGGAATAGCTGGGGTCGCAGGCGCTGCCCTCATTGGCATCACTGGTGGATTAGCGGCGCCTCTCTTAGCCTCCGGCATTGGTACTGTTCTGGGCGGAATTGGCCTCGGGGCCACAGCTGCAGCGGGTTATCTTGGAACTTTAGCGGGGAGTAGTGTGCTAGTAGGTGGCTTGTTCGGGGCCTATGGTGCTAAGATGACAAGCAAAGCTAGTGAGTAGCGCCCTATAATCCCGCCGCCACATTCAAAATTCAGTCCCCTGAAATTCCCTCTAGAATTTAACGGCCCTTAGACCACACTCAAAGGCATTAACTTACTCTCAATACCTCAGTGGAACAATATACCAGGGACGTTGAGGATTTCGCATTTGTTCCTATTCAGAAGCTAGGAGAAAACGAAATCGAAGCGCGTAGGTTGCGAATTGCAATTGGCATATCTGGCTGGCTGGGCGATAAAGATGAAGTGGTCAAACCTTGGAAATGTATCGGATCAGGCCAAGAATCCTTCGCTCTCCGTTTCGAGCTTGAAGCGCTAATGAATTTGGGCAATGTGCTCACTACTCTGGTCACGTCTGCTGCCTGGTCGTATGCAAAGTCAGAGATTATCAAACGCACCGTTTTCGCTGCTTTGACTGCTGGCTTATGGCCATTGGGGCTATTGGTACGTATGAAAGCTAGGCGTCTCGTTTTTAGCACTTAATACTTCATTTCCACTACCACCATATATCGCATAGTTGGATCTCTCAACACAAGAGATGACTCAAGGTAACTGATTACATATGCAGAAAGCGAGTCATATAATTGACAACCCCTGGAGTATTGCCAATCAGCGAGCCCAGAAAGCTGGGGAAGTACTCGCAGATGCTCTCATCAACAAAGCGCAGGGCGAACGACCTGTCACCCTTATAGGGTATTCGCTTGGCGCTAAGGTTATTTACGTATGTCTACAGCAACTCGCTGAGCGGAAAGCCTTCGGCCTCATCGAGAACGCCTTAATGTTAGGGGCACCAACTCCGAGCAGTTCTGCAGATTGGCGCCGTATACGCTCCGTTGTCACTGGCAGAGTGGTCAACGCATATAGCACGAATGACTACATCCTCGCTTTCTTGTACAGAAGTAGCAGCATCCAATTCGGTGTCGCCGGATTGAACCCAGTGCTCAATGTTAAGGGTGTTGGGAATGTCGAAGTCGGCGATTTGGTCAAAGGCCATACATTGTACCGCCATGCGACGGCACCCATCCTCAGACGAATTGGCTTCGAGGACATTGACTTAGACGAGCTAGTACATCAACAGGAGAAACTAAAGGAGCAAGAAAAGAAGGAGGAAGAACAGCGGCAGGACGCTGAAAATGGCATTAAGCAGCCGCAAACTAAAGGTATAAGTGATGAGGAGGTCCACACAATGGAACAGGAAATCGAGAAAAAGAACAAATCAGTTGAAACGGATTAAACGAAGAATATGAGAGTTATGGCTATAACACCAAGCCCATATGAGCTTAAGACATATACGATATACTGTACTATGCACGGAAAGAATTATTTCGTAATATGATAGAGGGGCGCTTATATACAACATACCAACATATTAACCCGAAAATGGATAACCATGGCTACCTCTTGGCAAGACATAATAGCCACTTTATTGATCAATGTAACCCTTCAGATGAGCTCTATACTGCCGTGCAACGCTTTGTAGTAAGAAATAGGCTGATGTTTGAATTTCCCCCAAAAAATACAATGCATCTCTTCAGTATGTAATATACCAAAGACGCCTAGGAATTGGATTTCCAGCACTGGTGCATAGCAGCATCGGAATGTCCTAGGTACCTAAGGTAGCTTGAAATATCCCCACTCCCAATGAGTTCTTCACTTCTATTATGAGCTGCATGGTGGAAATAAGTTATATGGACTATAATAATAAGTAGACGGCGATTAGCTGCTAGCTCACAAGTACCTAAGGTATAGACAGCAAATATCAAAATATCAGCAAACAATAATGCTTGTTCCCTTTCAAGTCTAAGAGCGCACAGCGCCCCTCGCCCCTTGTTTACAGATGCCTTGATGTGGACCCGCTTTTACCCCTGACGGTCAATCCACTCCTGTCAAGTGGACTATTGCAATATCGGCGGGAGAAGGCACATCGACTTTCTGTCGTTTATACCTGCCCTGGCGTTGATTTGGATCCCTATTTTCGTCATCTTCATTATCGATAACGAATCCTGAGATTTCGCCCGAGGTATCCTCGTCTCGAGCAGGCGCAGTGAGTAATTCAGTAGGGTCAGCCTGTCTCTTCGGCCCAATGTTTAGGTCCTGGCTATTGTGGTTGTTGTTCTCTTCGAGATGGACGGAGCCTCCCTTCCTAGGCCGGCCCCTTGGTCTTGGAGCATTGCTCGGAAGAGCAGGCTCAGTCCCATCTTTCGGAGCACCTTTCCTTGGCCTTCCCCTTGCCCCCTTTTTGCTAGCTTTTTCGACGAGATTTGGTAGTCCATGCCGAATAACGCAATCTAAAAGAGTGACGTTGACCTTGTTGAGCTTCTCGGGCAGGCCTGTGTTCATGTCGCCTCGCTGGCATAAGTGGAGAAATTGCGGGATTACCAATACCGGATCTACAGTGATGGTAGATTCTCCCCTAGGGCCGATTGCGGTTTTCTCTGTAATCGCGTAGTGGTAATTGCTAGGTCCTTCCAGGAGTCGGTGGTTCAACTCGATCGCTACTAAGTACTCCGCTGTCCAATCCTTCGTTTTCCTCGAGTGAAAGTGTCTTATAAGGAACATGTGTTTGTGATACAGTCTTGGTCCGAACGGAATGAACCAATTGGTCACTAGACCTTTGAGCTTGCTGTCCGAAGAGACATCTGGACAACAGCAGCTCTTCAACACTTTCAAGTTGGGAAAATCTTTCGGGGGGATGGTGAAGTTCTTCTTTGGAAAGGTAGCCTTGATCATGCCGAAGAGCATTGCTCGCCATTTGCTCAATTCTCTATCATTTGAGGAAGACTTCACTAATACGGTCGCTGTCTCCTGGAATTTCGGATGTTTTGCAATGTCCAGGAGTGTGCTTGTACCAAAGTTTGGCAGACCATCCGAATAATCGCAACCAACGAGAATGGCATACATGATCAAGCCCTCTCGGGACAGCTTGCTACGCTCGATAATACTGTCGGCCGTGTAGACGAGTACTTGGTCTTCACTCTTGAATTCAGATCCTTCTGGCTTGTGGAATTGAATTAGAGTGGTGCATCCGAACATGAATGTATCGCTATCGTCAGACCAAACAGCATCGACGACACCGAGTGCCTCAAGCCTAGCACATTCGGCTTCGGCTTCACCCGGAGCTTCATGATGCGGAATACTCAGTTGGAATAGGATCTCTTTCAAGAGAACAACATTTTCTTCACTATAGTTCTGTCCGTTCGGGCGGCGCTTCCAAGGTTTATTAGGTCCATCGAATACAAAAATAACCTGGACATTCATTCGTAGCAGGTAGTGGAGGCGTTCCAGAATCCGTTTCTCCCTTGGGTGGGACCCGGGACAATCTAACTAAGTGTCAAACCCCATGGTCGCGGAGAAAGCGGAGGGGTTGGAGCAGACTACTAGGAGAGTCAACGAAGGAAACACGTACTTCTCTGAATATCTTTTTCCTTTTGTGGTGTTACGTTTCTGAACCACCAATTTGCTTGGTCGATAGCAATTCGAAGAGGTCGATTGTTATGCTGGAAGTACTCAGAGGACCATTGGGCGATTGACCGAGTCTGGCTGAACGCCCTCTCTCTCAAAGAGAAACTATTAACAAGAAGTTAAACCTCGACTCCATTGAGTTCAAAAGGCACACGGACCTCTTCAACCCCATTGTGCAAGAACTGTTTTTCTATCCACACTTGACTCGATGTTGACGATAATTCAGCCTATCCACATGGCAGATAGGACGCACGCAGGTCCCGAAGATAGACACCTCCAGTCCATACAATTCGAAATACCCTCGACACGTCAAGTTGACGCAGTGATGCCGCGATCTTATGTTCGTGTGGGGATCATAAAGCGATCTGTGCGGAAATTTGTGACAGCTTCATTCGGTTGACAAGGGTCATAATTTGGACAAGAATAGGAGTGATTCCAGAATGAAGACACGGCGGTTTGTAATTATTCGCAAGAAACATTTCGGGAGATATGAGTTTCATAGTTGGAATAAAGTTCGGAGTCTCGATGCGCGGATGAATTCAATTGCATCGTTAGTAGGTGCCTACCTACCTACCTGTACCTACCTCATATTCTACGTGCGACAGGCACGTCCCTCCAAGTAACAGCGCTTACCTCCATACCTTCCGTGAATTTTTGCAGCCCTAGAGGCTAACCTAATATGTGCACGGGATCTGAGGTATGGATGAACAAGAAATATGAAATAAGCAGTGTGCTGTGATAGTAAGAGAGATATTAAGAGAAGCATAGATGTATACCTTAGGTTAGATGTCTACAAGAGCAATCACAGAGTTACTGATTGAATGGTGACGGACACCACGGGTACCGTAGATATCGATAAAACGCCAGCCACATGGTAAATTTGTTAACAATATTGTCTCAGTGCAGTACTACGGAACTCAAATCTTCAAGACATAAATCGGGTATATAGTGCTGGCTATCATACATAAATGACTTGCTATATGGTGATACGTACACAGCGACTAGGTAGGTACTCAGTAGTTATCAAGATCGATCTCTGGTTTCCTTCGTCGGACTTGGATCCTCGATTTCTGGTCCACGCCATTGACGGATTCAAAAACGCGGGGAGCCGGTCTGCCCTCCTCAGGAACAAATCGCCAATCGTACTTGAGCAAAAGATGACACAGCAGAATCTTAACTTCATTCGAGGCGAAGAATCTTCCGGGGCAAGCATGTTGACCGTGGCCGAACAGAGTATGAGCCGGACTGGTGGTAACGAATTGCCAGCTATTCTCTTGACCGGGCTGTTGCCTCATCTTCAAGAAGCGCGCGGCATCGAACTTCTCGGGTTCCGGGTAGATTTTCGGGTCCATGAAGTTGGCAGCCACTATGATGCGGGCCCCCTTCGGTAGCACAGTGCCGTCAGAGAGTGTCAAGTCCTTCTCCACGTATCGGTGCATAGTAGCTAAATTTCCCATTAGCTTACCTAGTCAGAAGATATGAAAGTCGCATGCAACATACAAGTACCCATCGGACGGATTCGTTGTCCCTCCTTCAAGAAGCTGTCCATGAGCTTGAGTTTGTATAGAGAAGTCTTGGCCCAGCCATGTTCGCCGATAACTTGGATGATCTCTTCTCGGAGTTGCTGAGCCACGTCGGGATACTCGCAGATATCAAGCAGAGCTGTACAACTCGTCTCCGTGGTCGTGTGAATGGCGGCCATGGTTAGCGAAAGCTGCCCAGCGACGTAGTCGGCGTCGGCACCCTTAGCTACTTCGTACATCCAGCCAATCGTGTCTGCGACCTTGGGCGGTTTTTCGCCAGCCGCGTGGGCTGCATCGACAGCGGCCTTACGGCGTTGCACCTCAGGATCGATGAGCTTCCGTGCATCCCTGACAGCGTTCCGTAGAGACTTTGACTGCGGGATCAGTACGTAGGCGAGAGGACGTAAGAAAGAAGGAACAGCTCTCATAAGTCGCGACACGAGGAACGAATCAACAGTATAGCTCTTTGCGATATCGAGCCATCTTCGGTTGCGGCACAAATCGCGCCCTAAGAATACCCTTGACGAAAGTCGAGCGACAATCTCCAGCATATCATCTCTGATGTATCTGGTGGTCCATTCCTCGTTATCTCCGAAGACATCGTGTAGCGACGCAGTTGTCTCGTCAACGAGATCGTGCGTTACCAAGTTGAGGGACTGGGTTAGTTTTACTCGCACTGTCTCCTGGATTAGGTGTTCGCCACGGAGACCTAGTCGGTGAGCCTCGAAACCAGGGTAGTTGACCATGAAATCCTAGTACAGTAAGCAACTTCCCGCACCTTAGCTAAAGACATAGAGTAACTTAGGTACCTTAGCGAAGGCCTTGTTGAAGTCAAGCGACGGGTGGTTGCGAATCTCCTCGGCGTACTTATTGGGCAGAACAATCTTGGGGCCCGTCCCTGTCATGACTTGAAATGGCCCAGAAAACTGTACCTCACGTTAGCGACGACCTCCCCCAACAAAGCTCATATGTGCGGAGCTATACTCTTCGTAGGCCTTCAGCCAAAGCTTCTCTACCGTGCCATAACCAACTCTTCCTCGGACTCAGCCCGTTGACTGATACGACTGGGAATCCGGCGAATGGTCGGTCCGCGGTGATTATTGAGTATATAATGCCAAGCACTAGGGTAGCAGCGACTATTTGGAGAGATGCGGGTAGTCCCTCGGGGACCACACGGTGAAGAGACTGAAGAGCCTCCATTACGAGACGTGACGGTTGGGATAGTGTTGGGAACACAAAAAGTTGTTATGTAACCTGAAGGGGGGCTATTGGCTTTATACACACGGCACTTGTCGTAGGGCAACTAATAAGGCTCGTTTATCTTGGTAATGTTTCATCTTTCCGCATGGTACAGACCGTACATAACATAGTCGGAGCTCCATCACCGCCGCAGTAGTCTAATGCATCTCCACGATCTCAGCCAAATAGCGCTCATTCTCAACCCCACAAAAATGAGAACAGTAATATTTAACCTCTAATACCAGGTATAGAGTAGCACTAGAGATTTTATTCAAGGGTCCAAGATGAGGTCGAGACCAATCAGAAATTTCCACCTTGCCGAATACGGATACGGTAACGATGCACGACGATATGAAGAGCCGTTGTGGAGCAGCTTACATAGAACTTGACGTCAAGCCTCTCTTAAGCTAAATTTATGCTTGATATACCCTACCAATTATAATTGTTGCATCGCGAATACGGGCGCGTTGATTGAAGAGGATCGGGACATGTGTACCCGTTTTTAAAGTGCTGAATCGACATACTGCATGCACAAGTCTCGGAGTCGGATATGATGAAAATCAATTGCCCCAGTCAGCACCGTATTCTAGCGTAGGACTAAACAATCATTGCATAACGACACGACAGCCTCTCCCCGGAGACGACCTTTCCGATGCACAAACATATTCATGATGACTTCCGCATAAGAGATAGTTAATTCTGACCATTTACACAAGAGCTGGTGAAAAGGTGAACAGAAAAGTTGACGCAGGCTTAGGAGTGACACGTACCCCTATAATTCCGAGAAGCTTACGGGGCTGCGTAATGACCAACGACCAAGCCCGGTGAGACATCCTGTACCTTTTCTCTGAAGAACCCCTATATTACTGTTACGTAGGTATATAGACGAAATCGATGTATCGGATACAATTACACCAGTACCTACTTAAAAGTCCACGATGAAATTAGTTGAAAATGTTAATACAAGAGCACAAGCAATCCCACATATATTGACAAGTGCGTCGAGGTGTTGCCTCTGGATAGTGATTTTCATTCTCATATGATAATTATAGCTCGGCCAATAATGACTAGGAGTATAGGACTCAGCTCTTACGTTTCACTTGTTAAATTAAGATGCATAATTCTCATTCATTGGGCGTTTAGAGTAGACCTAGTAGAGATAGAGAACAATTCGAAAAAGCTAGTGAAAAGGATTTCTTTCGACATCTGACCAAGAATGGATTTGACTTTCACAGAATTTCAATCATTTGGAAAGGGCTTTATCGCTCCTCGAAACGTGTACGGCAAAGATAAAGTCCTAATGGGTACCTAATGGAAGTATTGCTTAGCTTGCTAGGTATGTAGGTACCTAAGCTAATACATAGTTACGAAGCCAAGATATAGATTTTATTTCCAAAAACACCCTACTCATCTCGAGTAACCTATATTAACAACTCATGGTGGATACCTAGATTCAATATACACTGCTCTGAACCTGAGATTCTGGTATCAAGCCATGAGACCGCTATTGGGGTCTCAGAGGCATCAGTGGCGCAATAATCTCAACCTCCATATTACTTTTCTCCCCTCTACCTTATATCTCATTCCTTAGGTACTTAATATAGGTACGTTTGTAAATAGTTGATATGCCGGTGTAGTTATATGCGAGATGATAGCAATGACTTAACTCCAAGTGAGTTATTTTGCCGGGTTTACTATATATGTAACTAACACATTCTTTCGGTCATAAGGGGCCGGAATAGCATAAAACAGTGAGGTAAATTTGATCTTACTTCCGATTATATATCAATTTTGTAGGCACTTACCTGTTTTTCTGTATATACCTAGGTAGGTACCTACGTAAGGCACCGAATTTGCTTCCCAGTCTTTTTCACCAATATTTCTATTAGAATCTTATATATATTACTAGTAACTTTAAGTTGCGTTTTATATTGGTTCGAGTTGTAATTAGGAAAGGGAGAACATGGTATATGTTTACACATGAAAGTCTAGTGCTACATTTGCTGCAGAGCATACACCATCGTCTCTCAAAGGACTGCCTATTTGTACATTAAACGCTCTTCAAGGCAGGACTGAGAAGTTGCTATCCTACCAATTCATGTCATGGAGCTTTTGTCATGTTTCACCTTGGATAAAAAAGCATTATATATATCATAGCCTTAGCCAGATAGTTTCCAGCCCCTCGCGGAACAACATGTTCTATTCTCTCATGCATGGTGCGCAGACAGCTTTCTGCTATCTCAAAGCGCAATTTTTGCTCAACATATTTGATAACTTAGGAAGATAAAAGATAATGTGGGGGGAAGACGATATGACGGGCGCTCAGATGAATACGATTTAGGTAATTTCTCCGGTTTGAACCTGTGTCTTTATATCAAAGCCGTTCTTCACAGATATGACTGAATCGAAGAAGACCCCTTTTCTCACCTTGATAAGGCGGAGGTGAGATTTAACTTGTTTCTATTATAAGTAAATCACTAAGTTTATGCCGGTGGCTTATGTTGCAGGCCCCATAGCGGACTTAATGCACGTCCGCGGGTCTTAAAGCCACTAAAATGGTATCGCCAAGCCCACCACCTACGCATCGCTCTCGCTGTATCGAAGATCATTGAAAAAGACGACTCCTTGGCTAGAGACACGGATTCGACTCTACCAAAGAATCGTCACGGATGTAAATCACGACTGCAGGACTTATCACCGAATCTCACATTTGTCGTTTCAGCTCCGTCAAGAGTATGGCGCCATCATTTGTGGTGATTTGCGTAAATAGGTAATTTCAGAATAGAAATCTTGATAATTATGACCTCAGTGATGCTAGGCAATAGACACCAGTATTGATTATTTCCTGCTTGTAGATGGTTGGGCTTTTGGATATAAGTATCTGCTTCCCTCGTCGAATATTTTGTGCTCTAAGGCTCTATCTATCAACAAGCCACTTCTCAAGAATTGAGTAACAATCTGAAAACAGTCCTCTACCGAAGTTCAAACATCATGTCTCCTCCTAAGAAGCTCCCAACCGCCCAACTTGGAAAATCTGGTCCTCAAGTCCCAAAGCTTGGGTTTGGTTTGATGGGCCTGAGCGTCGGCTACGGTACCGTGGCGTAAGTCAAAATACTCTCAAGGATCTTTGGAAGCAACTAGACTGACTCCGTCCGCAGCCCTGATGAAGAACGATTGAAGGTTCTCGATCGGGCCTGGGAACTCGGCGAGGTATTCTGGGATACAGCAATTTCCTATGGGGACAGTGAAGATCTCGTGGGAAAGTGGTTCAAACAACATCCGGAACGACGGAACGACATCTTCTTGGCTAGCAAATTCGGCATCGATTTTGCACAGTCGACTGATGGTGCGCTGTCCCTCAAGGTAGACAGTTCCCCTGAAAACTGTCGTGACAGTTGCGAACGGTCTCTAAAACGTCTTGGGGTTGACTGCATCGACTTGTATTATTGTCATCGATTCGATCAAGTAACCCCTGTTGAGAAGTCGGTGGAAGCCATGGTACAGCTGAAGAAGTAAGCACCTGGTGCTATTCGATGAGTAGATGAATAGAGTCACTAACGATGAACTAGGGAGGGCAAGATCAAGTATCTCGGGTTGTCTGAGTGTACCTCCAACACCCTTAGACGAGCTCATGCCATCCACCCGATCACTGCAGTAGAGATAGAATATAGCCCCTGGACGCTCGACATCGAAAACGAACATGGCACCAACTTGCTTGCTACGTGCCGAGAGCTTGGTGTAGCTGTTGTTGCTTACTCGCCCCTAGGACGAGGTTTCCTGACTGGTCGCTTCAAGTCCCCGGATGACTTCGAGCCGGACGATTACCGTCGACTGGTGCCAAGATATAGCCCAGAGAACTTCCCGAAGAACCTGGAGCTCGTCAAGAAGTTCGAAGATTTTGCCAGGAAGAAGGGTCACACACCCAGCCAGTTGGTGCTAGCGTGGATTATGGCACAGGGAGAGGATTTCTTCCCCATCCCGGGAACTAGATCAACCAAGTACTTGGAGGAGAATTTGGGTGCGCTGGACGTAAAGCTTTCCCCTGAAGAGAATCAGCAGATCAGAGACATCATTGGAAACTTGCAGGTCGTGGGGGAGCGAAACTCGCAGCTCGGGACGGTCCCTGCCGGAACGCTCCAGGATACTGTCCCTCTGTCTTGAGCTTTAGCAGGCCAGAGAAATGTAGATCATCTCATACTTAGTTGATGCCCCGCAGAGATAAATATGATCCCACGCTATATTATTCTATATCGACGTATCATCATCGTGGCTCGCGACCGGTGGCAAGGACTGCCTTCCGAGGTGCTTTCCTGCCAAGCCGGTGAGTAGCGAACGACTCGTTGAATCAATTCAGGCGGTTCATGAGAGGTGGATTGGTGGACAAGTTGGCGCTTTCTGATGCGCAGTAGCTATTAAATTGCGGTATGCGAAGGATTGAAGACGTAGTATTTCTCGGCTCGTGTCTAACCCGTACCCGTTCGATGAAACGAAATCCTCGGTAGAAGCAATGCTAGCACAATTCGTGTACCCCAGGTAGTATTACATGTCTGTCGTTGACGTTTGATTTTTCACCAATTTCATGTCATTACCACTGTGCAAATAACCGTTTACTCATCCCCCTCTTCAAGCTCATCATCTTCGCCCTCCATTTCGTCGCCTTCCGCATCGTCATCGTCGTCATCATCTTCCTCGGAACTCGTTCCTGAGCCCTCGCTCTCACCTTCAGAACCGGGGTCGTAGTCTTCCTCGTCCTCATCCTCTTCGTCTTGCAATTGTTGCTCTGCCTCCCTCTGGGCCCTTTCTAATTCCGTTAAGCCGTCATCACCAACCTGACCGTTGGCATCTTCTCCTTCGCCGTCGCCATCTTTCTTTCCCTTGGCATTTTCTGCCAGTTCTCTCTTGGCCTTGCGTTGATCAGCCATACTGCGATCCTGAAGCCCGTGTCGTGCCACATAGTTTTCATTGATTCCTGCATAGTCCTCCTGGTCTAACATTGCGAACTCTATTTCCTCGGTTGTCTCGTTGTCGCCATTTTCGCCCGTATACACTTCAACCACCATGTTGAATGTCCGCTGCAATACGCTCGTGTAACTGATGGCCGCAATCCGGTCTAGAGGGATAAAGAGGAGTGGTTTCTTGAAACCCCATAAGATCCCGTTATCTAGGAAGAACAGGTACCCATCCTTGGACCCTCTGAACGCCTTCACATGTACAGCGGGTTCCTTCGGTCGGTGAGGCTGCCGAACTTTGCTGTGGAACTTTGCGGGGTCTGCTGCAACTATTTGCACATTGTTTCCCGCTGATTGAAGGCACTTATTCAGGGCCCAGTGGAATAAGGTGGTATAAGAGTCAGACACGGCGGAAGCAGCGCCAGCATTCGGTCCACCGATCGAACCAGGTTTTGGCGCACCAGCCGAGACTGTAAACACCAACGGATCTACAGTTGGCGTACCCGACTTCGACAGGGCGTAGGAATTTCGCGGGAACAAGACGTAGTTGTGTTGGACCTGGGATTTCTCGGGCACGGGAAGGTAGAACGCGTATTCTACACAGCAATCAGCCACAGTATTAGACCACTCTGTTGCAGTACATACCAATATCCTTCCATGCATATGCTATGCCGGGCGCAGGTGCTTTTGTGCCTGGAGCTCGTGCATATAGATGTTTCGGGGTGAAGCATAACTCGAACTTCTTGCGCTGAGGAATGGATACGGATATATCCTTTATTTCCAGCAGAATACTCTCTTGGGTTACATCCTCGATCGTGGCTGGCGCGGTGCCATTTGGTGCGTTACCGTTTTGTGAGGGTTCGATATCGACGCGACGTCGCTTAAGCGAGGCTCCAGATGGTTGGTCACCGATTTGCTCATAAACAAAGCTTGCGATTTTATTAAATAACTGAACTCGCGAGGGGGAATCTATATATTTTGGTAAGCCACTATGTAGATCATATTTTTATTACGATGGTGAAGTAAATACCGGCAGCCTTGCGGATATCTTCTAAAATGTCCGGTCGCGACTGAAATACCGAGTCCAGCCTCTGGGTATCTAGTCCACTCGCCATGCTGAGGAGGACTAATTGGGGCAATTACCCCGAGTTTAGGATAGGCGAGGTTGAAATAAAACCGCAATAGATTTGCAGTAGAATTGCGAGTTTCCCGGTTGGCTTTTTACTGATGTTTGCGATGTTGTTTCTGTTGGAATTTGACCAACTGTTGAAAGTTGCACTAAATTTTGCTACTATGGATGGTAGGTACCTACTAAACATTATGACGTACAGGGGCCCCTAAAAATACTCCCTAGACCAACAAGGCTGGAAAGAAAATTATTATGCCGCGTCCTTGTGCTGTATTACGCTCCTGCCTTATCGTAATTATCGTAATTCTCGTTGCAGGAATGGCCAAGGCATTACCGTATGTACAGTATTTTGCGCCACATGTGGCTTATATAGGTACTTCTATGTAACCCCACCACAATTGGCTGCTTCTGCTTCTCCGACGTTGGGGGCGGCGTTGGGCTCAGCTTTCCCCTTTCATATCGAGCAGATTATAGACCGAAACACGTTCTCAAATAGCTACATACTGATTAGCTGGTCCGCAATTCAAGTCAGGAGCATCATGTCTTTTCCAAATATCTGGCACCATCGGAGGGTGGCCGAGACCTCGGCCAAAGCGTGCGAGGTTTGTTACAAGCCCAGTTCTAGTGTTCTCATCACGCCCGAGAACAAAGTAAGTTGTAACTTTCCGTTATATAGCGCATGAGATCTTCCTCCTGATACACGCACCATTAGGACTTCTTCTATGTATGTCCGAGCCATCTAAAGGATAGGAGCTTCTGCACCCCCATCATTGATCAAGAAGCTGTTGCGGCCAAGAAGAAAAGGGAGATGGAAGAGGAGCTTGAGCGGGCGAAAAAGGAGTATGAAGAGAAGCAACGCAAGAAAAAGGAAAAAGAATCAAAATCGAGTAAAGACTCAGAAAAGGCCAATGACGATAAAGAAAAGGACTCCAAGAAGACCGAGAAGAAGGACGAACCAGAGTTAGATGCCAAGGTGGGCATACTTTCATTCTGAAATTCGAAACTCTGCTGATTGGCATACGTAGGATAAGACAGATGACAAGACACCTCCGAAGACAGAGGAGGAACCACGAGTCTTTGCGTTACAAAGGTTTATATCCGTTTTCGTCTCTGACCACTAGTGGCTATTGCTGATGAGATGCAGGGCCTTCTACCAGCAACGGCTAGACAAGAAGCGTCAAATCGAGATGGCCAAAAGGAACCGGGAGCGTTTAAGCAATCCCAACTTCTTTCCATCCGTCCCTAAGGACCTGCCCTAAGGAGTGAACTCCGCCTGCGCCGAGTAGCCTTCAACCTAGCAGGTAGTATCATTATAGCTAGCAAAGCACGTCGGACGCCAAGCATATTCCTAGCCTATGTGTTTATTACGCCCTTAAACATATATATATATGTCTTTGGGGGCCAATATGCCATGTTGAGAAACATTGGCTCCCGGAATGAACCCTCAATATCCGGCGTATTAGCAGGCTTTATTGGAATACATGCCCTTGTCACTGGAGAGCAACTACGACAACACAGCTAATGTGCCTCCAAGACCCGTGGTATTTTGGTTGGATATCTAGGTACTCAATGTGGATATGGTAAGCCGAACACGTCGTATGTCGTATCTTGGGTCGGCATCCTACTGCGGGAATGCGCATTTGCTTCACATTAACATTCCATTCTCTTTCTCTAAAGACACGCCGGAGGATTACCATTGCCCCATTCGCCCGGCTGCGTTCATCTCGATTAAGTGGCTCGCCTTCCAGGGCAATTTGTTACGGGGTAAATATCGACAAGCTGACCACCAAAAACCGTTAGCGCTTCTGAGCTAAAGTCCGTAGGCCTTCATAACGCCTTATAAGGCTGACCATGCTTCTTTTTGTTGACGTATCGACTTGAACACTGCATCTCTTGGCACCAAGGCTTTATCTCCCGCTTTCGATGTAGATGGAGGTGCTTAGCGGGCTTCGTGCTCAGCACTTCGCGTCACATGCGCTTCACACACCGTTTGGGGATTTACTATTCGTACTAGATGAACCATTGGCGAGCTCCCCACTTCAGTCAACGACTTCATAATTTCCGCAGCCCACTATAGGATAATCTAGCGCTTACATTGCGTCGACAACGCATGGCACCAACCCCGATGATACCATTCCGAGCAGCGAGGCAGTGTACTCCCATGACACCCAATGCCCGAAAATGGTTGATCTACCGGTCATCTCCCGCGTTTTGATGAGCCGATGCAGCATTCATGCAACCAGTACATTGCGAACATGGTCACGAGGATACACTAGTTGTATTCGCATCTGGGGAACTGCATTGTCCTTTTCAGCGTGGTTTCAACGCATAGTATGCGTGTGACGGCCAAGGGGTGTTTCTCTATGTCCTGCGAACAAATAGGGGTAATTGATCCTGTTTGAGAAGCTCCCTTGGGGCCATAGGGAAAGGTAACGTTGAAACGTGTAGCGCGAAGCTTCTCTCGCAAACTCATGTACTTCGGTCATACTCGGGTTTTCTCTGATCGAACGGAACACGGATAATCACCTTTAAATGTCAGCCTTACGATGGGTAGCACGAATAGGTTTCCCAACCGTCATGAACCTTCGGGGAGGACTAAACTGTGGGCAGCCGGATCTATCCCGGTGATCGGTCACAAGTCTGGTGTGACAAGACAAGCCATTTGCTTGCTGTCACGTACAATATATTACTCTAATCTCTGTTTATCTGAGAAATCTTACTTACGGCCCCCACGTTACGTGTTGTTAACCGGCGTATCTATCACACGAGTAATGGTTCTGACATAAGCAGTCTAACCTGGTCGTAAATTGGTAAAGCCTACATGGTAAATCGGCAAGAGAGTGGCACGTAACGAACAACATAGTCGGACTCCCGGGTTCACGCTTAAACTTGTAGTTAGGCTCTGCTGCACAACCTATCTTACCTTTTCTAAGGCTTACGGCCCTAGTCTTATTCTTCTAGAGACCTCAGTCACTAGCTGTCTTCGGCCCGGCTGATGAACCGGACATCTTATTACCTATTTACGCGGGGGCCGTTCTAATATGAAGATGCGCGTTAGTGCTTACATTCTTGATTAGCATACCCCCCTCTAATCCTTCATATGTACAATACATTTGAACAATTTGTCCACGCCATCACTACAAGCACCCCATATTAGAGCAGGGATTATTGTCTACAACAAGCTACACATTCCTGTGGCTCTCTGCTTACGAGCCGTATATTGTACATGCTACATTAGGGCAACAGGAAATCATGCAGAATTGCCGGACTTGTCAGCAAACAATGGCACATCCTGGTTCGGATTCGCATACCTACAAAGCTGACCAATTGTGGGGGATGATGTCACGTATACAAAGTCATCATGTTGGTACTTGTTTGATTTCGATTCTGTAGCGTTATTTTGTAAGGGCTGCTCCAACACTCACTTTTAACATGTATGTTGCTTTGCTATACATATGCTCATATGCGGAACGGGCCATGAAACCACCCTACGGTGTGTACTAACACTAGTTGATTAAGGTACCTATATAGGTACTTGATGAGATGCAGATGCAACATCTGCCAGTTTCCACCAGTCAGCCTATTTGGTCTAGCCCCTGGGGAGTTTTTACATTTACAAGTTACATGGACAAATTACGTGAACAACCTCACTGTCTCTCATGCAATACACCATTGACTAGAAATGGAATAGAATCGAGACCTCCTTCGCTAATTAGAGCTGCATAGAACTTGTCCTACCGGTTCAGAAATGGCTCATTGCGGAAAGGTGCTGTCAGCACTATTCCCGGGGGTATGATTAAAGTTAGAGTGACACTTGTGTATATTTCCTATCCAAGCTTACGGATACTCCGAGATGCTACATAACGGGATTCTAGATGCCGGAACTTGCTCCGCTTCACGGATCCGCCCTAGTGTTACACAAGGTCCGAATCCGGGTCTCGGCATATTCCGTCATAGGAGATCGCCCTTCCATTCATGGACAAATCTGCCCCGGTTATTTTGGGCGTCAAATAAGAGAAGCAGAATCAACTTACGCGCCTGCTTGTCATGCAGACATCATCACATTCGTTTTTCTACGAGAGGCCTGAGCGTCAAATAGTTTATCTTAGAGCTATTCTGGGCGTTGTACTTTTCAGAATGGTGGCTGAGTCTACCGCCGCGCCGAGCCGATCCTCGCGAATAAGGGGCTGCATAGGGCTGGCGGCTAGCCCTATGACTTTATTGACTGGCTTGGCAGCAAACATTGGCGAGCTTATTCTGATATATCGATTTTTGGCTTCAGAATTTTCATTAACCTCTATATCTTGCCTCAATTCTAACAACACACCGTTCACATGTAAGCCGTCACATCGCAAGCTATTCCCTAACACAGATGGACAAAAATAACACAAATTAGGCTCTAGTCCGGGTTAGGTTCAATCAAAACAAATCACAGGAGTTCAAAACTACGCTGTGCAACGCGGAAGAAGCCCATTCCCATTGTGACTTGGCGGCGGGCTCTAATGCCGTGTCACCTCTAGGATCGTAGGTGTGATACGTCAAAGACATGTCATACTACCCCTATTTTCCAAGATGCCTTAATGGATCCAGCATAAACGAGAGCAACATTACATGTCAAAACTCGGGTCTCCCGACTTTATATCGCATTCTGCCCCATACCATCGGTGGTATTTGGAAACTGCAACACGATCTTGCATCCTGAATGCCGGCATACCAAACCAAGCGAGACGAAATTGACTGTTGTGTACACACATATATAGGTACGTCACATAGATTAGTTTCGTCATACTTACTCGAGCTGTTTGTGATCGGGCTTAACCTATGGGGTGTGCCTCCAGCGGGCGAAGCGCGGACCATCCGTAGTCAGATCTCGCGAGATCCTGACGAATTAGCCGAGCCAATCCAACTGTAATTCCTACATGGATCAATTGATTCCAATGTTCAGCTTACTTTTCGAGGATACTTACATTCCTGCATATCTTGACCCCCATCTAAGCTGTCAAGTCACACTGAGACGCGAGATACAGCCTACGAGGCTGCTACAACCACGCAAAAGATCTCGCTCGGTCGAATTTCCTCTCTCGGCGGCCTTTCGGATATAACATCTTTATGGACAGCCGCATTCATGCCCTACGCCGCACGACTACTTGCAACAACTGTCATGTTATCCCATTGTCATACCAAAACAAATATCGCCGTCCTACTGACTTACTAACATGCTCACATAAGGATTATTATTCTCCTTCTCGGGTTTTGTAATCGTCAAAAACCGATTTCAAAACCCGTGTCCTACTTCTGACTCTGACTATCGCGGCCAACAAATGATTAGGCGCCGAATCCGTCTCTTGAGCGAGAAAAAGGCGTGTAAAAAGGGGTGTTGCGCAACTTGACCCCCAACATACATATGTGTATCGCCGAAGACTGATCACTGATCGCTCCGATCATCAGCGCCGAAGGCCATTGGATGATCTGATTTTTGATTCCGGGGGTATTCGTCACGGCACACGGACCATCGATGAATGCATCACATATGTACGCACCTACATATTTAAAATGTATCAGCAATAGCAACAGCACGCATCAGCCAACCTACCTTCTTACCTACCAACCTAACCTGCCTCCCTCCCCAACATTCACCTATCCTACCTATCTACGGCTGACCGCTCCCCTACCCGCGCCTGCATACGCGATCCTTCGTAGTCCCAACACACGCATTCGCATCTTCCGCCACGTCTTCTCGTCCAGTCACGTCCCGTCGCGCCCCCGGATTTTTTGTTTGCCGTTCTTTTCGTGGATGCATAACGGCTTGTCTATCAACCTACTACTTACCTACCTACCTCCTAACCTATCTATCTATAGCCAAACGCGCACGGACATACGATACCTAACCGCGTCGCAGCCCACGGCTTACCTACCTCTCTATCCCTCTATATATCTCTCTGGCTCAATCAATCAATCAATCAATCAATCAATCAATCAGCGCTCTCTCTCTCGCCCTGCTGTGCAACGCTGCGGATATCGATACGTGCTGCAGTCAGCAGCGGAACGCTTAGCGGCCGGAACCCTTCGCCGGCTGACCCGCCCTTCCGGGCTCTCTCTCTCTCTCTCTCTCTCTAACCCCCCTTCT